>JANCMC010042286.1:147933-273081 GCA_024363005.1 Charaxes varanes | reverse complement strand
CACCTATGAAATCGTGCGCGTCTTTCAAATTTATTTCTTATAGCAAAGAATGGATTTTGAAATAAAGCATAAGTTCTCTCTCATAGTTACAGTCAATATGTATTTTAGTCCTTATTGATAAAAGTCTACTTTAGAAGCTTTTGTCACCCTATGTCACCTAAAGCGCTGGGCCGATGTTGATAAAATTTGGTGTGTTGTGTGTGTGTTGGAATATTTCAAGGGATGATGAAGATATTTTGCAGATTAATTGGATCCCGTGGATGGCGCTGCTGTCGGTTTGTGACAGAAATTGGGTATGTTTCTCGCTATAACTCTGAAACGGCTGGACCTATTCGAGTCCAGTCTGTTTTATTTTTTTTTGCATTATTTCTGGGACGTTTAAGAGAAAAATAGAGTAAGAAAAACTCAGAAGAATATTTAAAAAGTAGTTAAAAATGCAGAGTTGAACACAACTCCGAAATACTTTCAATAGGTGGCGTTTGTATTGGACCTTTCGCCTGACCGTAAGGGCTCCTACCTCACCGAGACGCCACGTCGCCGGCTACGTAGCATTGGATATCTGCGGTTGCCAAAGGAGTCGCCAGTAGTAATCGTGGGTACGCTTCTAATTTGGCGACGTTGCCAATTTGGTGCCAAGTGAGTTACCTGTCCTAAATTTTAATATTAATTGTTTGGATACCTGACCGGCAACGTCGCCATGGCGTCTTGATGAGGGCTCTAAAACGGGCAAGACAACCTCTGCCGGATCCGCTAGAGCTTTATAAGTATGCAATATACGAATAGGAACGGAAAATGCAAAGTAATTTATACTAATATAAAACACATTAACAATGAGTAGACGCGGGATAGGATTGCGAAAATATCGCACCATTTGCGCGGCGAGGCGTGCAATTTCACGGCTAGATCTGCCCCCGGCTGTGACAGTTGATACAAATAACACGCTGTGAGACGCCATGTTTTAATTTTATTGTGTTTCTTAGGTAATAAATATTTTCAATAGCCAGCCTTGATTTAATTTTCTCCTATAACTCTTTAGGAATTAAACTAAAGTAGAGATCGTCGGCTGGTCGAAATAGGCCACAAACCTTAGACTTGCGTACCAAATATATACATATGCTTATTTTAAACAATATTTGAATACTTTCTATGTATAACGACATTTTTACGCGTATATCACTCATTAATTGTTTGGTGCAAACAACAAAATCATGAAGATATATATATGAATTTTTGGAAAAAGTAAGAGGAGATCGTGGCCTAATCAGTGGTCGGCATTTGAGTCGATCGCTTGGTTAAGTAGCTCTTGCTGCGACCATCGGAAACTATTATTTTTATATTACAAAGGACATACGGGTAGACGGTTCATCTAAGTGATTACCGACGGCCATCGACATCTGCACCACAAAAAAGGCTCGCCGATGAGTTGCCGGGCTTAAAAGAGAGGTGTAGACCACCGGGAACTATCGCATACAAACAAAACGCGACAACATTAGCATCACTTGACGGAATAGCATTGTCGCCACTTTAGGCCGATCTTATGCGAGAAAGGAGTACTGGTACAAAGAAGTACTGGTGAAAGAGGTACTGGTACGAAAAGGTACTGGAACGATGAGGTACTGGTACAAAGAGGTACTGGTACTTCGACACGCTTAACCAATTCGGCCGCATACCAAAAGGACTGTGGAGATATTATGCTAGCTAGGACGTTGCAATTCACACTATTCAATCGGGAGCTATGCGCTTGAAGCTTCATCACTTTAGAAAATGCTTCAGAGGCAAGCAGGGCAAAGTAGGCAAGGCAGAGTAGGGGTAATCTGTGCTATGCGTAAATCCGGAAATAAAAACAAGGGATAATCTGTGCAGTATTGGAATCCGAATGCCACACTGTTACCAAAGCAAAATACTGTACTGATTTTCTGTTGTAAACACCTCAGGGCACGTTTTAGCAACGAAACCAAACCATCATCAAAAAGCGGGCTCTACAGAGGCAATTCGTAAACTTCTTAACAGCTATCTATTATGTCAACTGTTTATATTTATGGCAACTGTTTTGTATCCGTGACGCGGTAAAAATTTGCTACAAGTCTAGAAGATAATCGCATGTCCATGAAATATTGGCCAACGTAAAAACCCCTTGGTATAAAGTAAATTATTCCAATAAAACACAGACGACAGTGGACCGGCGCAGACGAGAAATGGCGCTGTGAAAATATTACCCCATTTACGTGCATGCGGGTAAGTAATGCGGCTAGATTTGTGGTTAGCAGTATACTGGACACTTTAAAGAAATCTGTTTTCATTTATTCTAAGCTCAGATTATTTGCTACCAAAGGAAAATCATTTCTCAAATTCCTTTCCAAATTGATTCGTATTTATCGCTCGATAATTTGTACATCGGTCAGTATACGTACTTAATTACGACATCAGAGGCCCTCGCACGAACATTGCGATCCGTTCGAAGTCGACGAGTCGACGTGCCCACAGCGGACACTTCTTAGTTTTGAAGTGATTTGCATCAGCATTGAATATAAGTTTGACACCATAAAGACTTTCCTCCTGTGGGTTTAGTACGAACATTTGCATCCTAAAGAAAGTCGTCTCCGAACGTTTCGAAATATTCTTCCTAAGGCCTCTAATAGGCGTTCGCGAATATTAACTATATTTAAGAAAAGGTGCGATCTTAAATTATATACTTTCAAATAAATCATACATAACGAAGACAGAAGAATGGAACAGACAGTAAAATATTACGCCGTTTACAAACATGCCCAATAATTTTCAAGGTATAATGTTGTAAGGTTTCACAATTACAAACAAATTGCTTTTTGAGTGTTTTTAAGTATTTATTGTAAACCCAGATCTGGTGTGAAAGTATTTCAATAAGATATAATGTCTAAGCTATATTAATTCAAGTTTTCCTTAGAATGATAATGATAAGTGACAAACGTTTAAGCCGTGAAAGTTACTTAAGCCACATATGTGTGTACACATATTGTCGTAACGTTTCACAATTTCAAACAAATTGCTTTTTAGGTGTTTACACCTTTATTGTGATTACAGATTTAATGTAAAATAACTTTTATAAGATATAAAGTCTACGCTATATTATAACAAGCTTTCTGTACAATGAAGAATAATAATGAAAAACGCTTAAACCGTTAAAGTCACTTGCAAGTAAATTATGCCAATAAACACGCCAGTATTGGAAGTGGCGTGGACAAGAAATGGCACTGAAAATATTACGCCAGCTACGAGAACGTGAGTTAATTTCGCAGCTAGATCTGCCCGAGGCTCTGCCAATTTGAATGAATTGCTTTTCTATACATCTATTGTAGACGCCGACAGAATAATGACAATAATTTACATCCGATGTCGTTGATTTTATCCCTTATCGTTGCAAAATGTTAAGATAGGAAATATGTACCTGTTTACTTTGTAACTTCTTATTGTGTAATACAAACAATATAAAATTCGGAAAAACAAGAACTCCAAAATCTATATTGATACGTGAAGGAAAAACTTTCGGTACCATCTTACGAAAATTGCGCGGACAGACGAGTATGAAATTATAGTTTACAGAGGAGGGGCCTTTCTCGCTTTTACATGTATATAGATACTTAGTCAATATTCATATAAATGCTTAGTCAATTTATATATAGATAATGTTATCTAAAAGTTTTCGGCATATTGCAATTTGCGTTTGCATGGTTTATATTTCTTTATTTATTTACTTTTTTTTTCTTTTTCTAAGAATATTAGGAATACTTTTTTTAGGTATATCTAATATTCTCTTTTTCCCCTCCTACTAAGTTTGTATTAGGAGTGGGTGCGACCATGCCCCAACGGCGGTGGGATTTGAACCGGGTACCTTGCGGAATTCAGTCCATACCTTATACCGTTGTTGACATAGCTCAAAGTGTTTGTACATTTTTTGAAAAACTTTGTGCAGTTACTCAAAGTCCCCGGCCACACTACATGATCATTGAAATGACCATCGAATGAAGCTATGTCTGGCTGCGGCATTATATTGAGTGTCAATTTTTTTTTCTGTGCATAGAACAATTATGTCGTGGTACGCAAAAAGGTTTGCGTGCGAATTTAGACCAGCCGGCGATCTCTAGTTTAAATAAATGCAGCAAATGGAAGCCTTGCAATGTAAACAAATGAAAACGGACCTTCATTTTAATATTTCTAGTGAAAATTATTCGCTTCCTCGAATTTCAATTTATCTTCGAGTATAAAGGTTATTCTTGGAAACGAAATGAAATTATGTTGCGCAATATAAACCATTCGGATGTATTTACATACAAATAAAATTAAACTATCTGTCTGTGTTGCTTGCAAGTTGCTAAGAGTAAGAATTATGTATGTAAACTTTATATACAAGGGCTACTTATGAGGGTTACAAGTGAAGGCTTCAAGTGAGGGCTTCGATTAAACCCCTAGGTTACAAATTAAGGTTACACATGAGGGCTTCAAATAAATGCTACAGCTGAGGGTTAACAATAAAAACTAGACATAAGGGCTACGAATTAAGTTTACACATGAGGGCTTCGAATAAAGGTTACACATGAGAGCTTCGAACTAAGATTACACATGAGTGTTTCAAACTAAGGTTACACATGAGGGCTTCGAAAAAATATAGGGTCCTAATATGAAAAATAAAAAAGTGATAAAATTAAGGAAACTATTATTTGCCAATGGATTTGCTAAAACATTTAGTAGATTTATTAGGCCAGGTGAACGAAGTTGCGAGTAGTGACTAGTATAAAATAAGAATCTGTTAATATCGTAAGCTGAATACATACTCGCAAATGCTCTGATTTGAGGTAAATTAAATGTTGATTAAACTTTAAATGTCATTGTCCCAATTTGTATTGGTGCATTGATTAAATTTTTTTATAAGACAAGATAATAATGACTACACCTGATTATGATTATAAATAACACGATACAATAGCGATATCACCCAAAAAAATGTGTGGTCGGAGTACCCCCGTCAGGAACGAAGTTCCTTATTTCCCCTTACCCACTTGCCTCCTTTCCCTCCTGCCCCCTTACCCCTTTACCCCGTATTCCGCGTTAAAGAACTTAATTCCAAAAAGGGCCAGAGAGAGAAGGTTGCGGACCCAGATGCGCATACACTAGCTCGTGTGCACACACGCATACTCTCACATTTCGTTACGTGATGATTTTTGCGAAACCGCATTACACGTAATTTTCGTAAGCCGCGTTAAGGAGCTTACGTTGCAGTAATTATTAAGGTTTACAAAAAACAATCCAAAAATTAAAAACGTATTTGTTCTGAGTAAAGTATTAAATTAAAGAGCCAATTTCCAGTTATTCCTATTTTAAACTTGGAATTTAATCCAATTCTAGAAAGCAATGCAAACGGGGGAGGTAAACAGAGATAACACGTTATTCCAGATATTATTTGCTTCTCAAACAAGCTCTAAGCAAACTAATTTCCTGGAAGATGCTCCTTTCTAGATATAGTGCTTCTTTAATCGAGATTTAAAGCCATGTAAGAGTAAATAGTGCAAAGGCTAATGACGTAGTGAATGGGTTGCAGAAATATATTTATGTAGTTTATCTTTTCAAGGTATATTGGCATTAATAAGATACTTTGATTCTATAAATATTACATCTCTATTCAGTACCGTTTTAAAAAAAAATCGATAAAAAAAAGTTGAAAAGGAAAAATTTTTTTTCTTTTTTTTTTATTATTATACAAATTTTTTTCAAAAAAATTTTGTATCAATTGCTTTGAATTTTGGATGTGTTTTAGAAAGCGATGGCAGCTAAGAGCTATATTGGGTTCTAAAGAACCCTTGCAAAAGAAACACTTTTTACTTTTAATTTTTACGTTGATACAATTTAAGCACAATCATGAAAGCTTTTTTTTTAAATTTCCCATTTAATTAAGTATACAGTTGTGTGCTTTTAAATCATCAAAAATAGTACGCAATCTTGAAAAAAAAAAAAGATTTGCGTACGAAGGCCGTACTCAGGTTAGGTATGTTTATAGCCTTTATATACTGAAAGTGCAGGTATTAAATAATAGTATTAAAGTACTAGCACTAAAGAAGCAGCTATTTTAAAGATAGAACAGAGCGGATGCTCGTCATAGTAATAAGTGTTTCAATCGCTTAAGATATTTGTTTATGTTAATTTTTATTCTAGCTGTAACCCGCGTTTTTGCCCGCGGGAATTTAGGTTAAATTCACCATAGACTAAAGCACACCTACAACGTTGCCTGTTAAAATTATTTCATCACTAAGCGCATTAAAAAAAAAACATACATACGAAAAACTAGAATTATATTGTCTAATTTATATATTTTTTTATCCTAAAATATGAATTGTCACATGAGGGAAATTTAAAGAACTGTGCAGGGATAGACCGGATGGATGGGCGAATGTTACGACAGTATGGGCTCCCACCAATGGTCGTCAACGACCATATACGCCGTGGAAGAGGTGGCGAGATGATTAGGATGCCTTTGCGGGAAAGAAATGGATTCATGTAGCCGAGGATAGGACGGTGTGGTTGGAGAGGGGAAGGCCTTTGCGCAGCTGTGGAACATTATAAACTAATCGAAAAAGTATATATTAGATATTATAATTCAATTATAAATTATATTGGTCACTGAACGTCCTCATATTTAGGTAAAACTATAGACCTGCATTGTAATCCATAATAATACAATAACCGCTTTATTTATTCATTGTTTTACTAATTAGTTTCACCAAAAGATAACCGGTGATTTTCCAAAGCTCCTGGTGTAATAGTAGATTATTGCATCGAGCGCAAAGTGAGTCATTAATGCACGACTAAATTAATTGTTAATTTACTCACTTCAGCAAGGTGCGTAATGTACTTTTGTTTCAACTACATCGATGTCTATTTCGATTTTTTAAACTTTTCTTGGTAATTATTTAGCATCAAAGTTTTACTAGAATGCACGCAATTTGTTTGTTTTTTGCAATTTATTAAGTCGATTTTTATTTTCAACCAGTATCTTTTTGATCCAATGCATACATTTTATATGCAACTTAATGGGAAATAATAAATCTCTGTGGTAAATTTAAAAATTGTGCAGTAATGCCAAACATTGCAGTAATGAAATTTCATACAACATTACGGCACTGTTTTGGTTCTAAGCAGAAAAGACGTCCTTTCTGATCGGTTATGTATGTTACTACTGACAACATTACTGCTTAGTTGAAAGAAAATCTCATCTTCCAACTATCTTAGAAGCTTTCGTGGTGCGCGTATAGATGGCAGTGTATATCTAAATAGCAATATCCTTAAAGACCGGCAACGCGTCTGCGAGCATTATGTTATTGCCTCTTGTAATTAAAAAATAACGTTAATCTTCATCAATAATAATATTTACCTTTAAACTAGCACTTTTCGTCCGTCACTGCGTTCGTCCGGCAACTCGGATATCGGTATTATCTTGTAACTTCAATTGAAAATCTCGTTACAACACGTATTGTATTATCAAAGTAAATTTTTCCATCAGTAATTTTATCTTGTTTCTTTAATAAAGAAATCTAGGAGTAATCTAGTACTAATATATAAAGCTGAAAAGTTTGTTTGTTTGTTTACTTGAACGCGCCAATCTCAGGAAATACTGGTCCGATTTGAAAAATTCTTTCATTGTTGGATGATATCGAGGAAGGCTTTCGGCTTATATAGCCGTATATACAAAATATTTAAATTATGTGTATACGGCTATATACAAAATAGATTAAATTTTAACATGATGATATATATCATCATGCTAAAATTTAGTCTATTTTGTTAGCTCATTTTACGCGGGCGAAGACGCGGGCACATCTAGTTTAAATGTAGATACATGCAAAAAAATAAATTATCTGTTTGTAATGTTGAAATTATTTTATTTTACTAATTGCATATTACTATACGACACTTACATATAACAAAAACGCAATTTAAAGAAATGTTTGTTTTTTCCGTGTATTCTACAAAACGGCTGGACCGATTTCCGATAGACGAGATTTTCACTGGCAGATAGTTGATGTTTCAAGAAGTAACATGGGCTAATTCAGTTTTAGAAAAATTATTAGGGTTTCGTATAAAAAATAAAAAGCCACAAAGTTTAATAAAATCGCTTAATAGACGCGGACGAAGCCGCGGGGTACAGCTGGTGCTCAGTATATCCAAAAGGATATAAAAGGATAACCTTTTTATTAAACATAAAGATTGTCTCTACTCTAGAGACAAGAGGCCTTAGTACGGACATTTTGAACCGTTCGAGTCGTACACTTGACTTTGAGAATATTCGCGCTGGGCCCACATCGGACCCTCCTTAGTGCCAACACGGGTTGCATTAGCATTGAATAAAAGCATGACACGATAAAGACTTGCCTCCTGTGGGTCTAACACATATATTTGTATCCCAAATACAGTCGAATCTTCGAATTCGAACGATTTGAAATGTTCGTGCTAGGGTCTAAAATCACACCAGGGCCGGGGTTAAGCCGGCTCCCTACGATGTGCAGTCCACCCTTTGGATACATATCTCGTACAATAATGTATAAACCTATTTGTGTATCACATGCTTCGTACAATAACATATATTATTCTATGTGAGAAAGAGGTACTGGTCCCCGGACGCGCCGGCCCAATTCGGCTATAAGCGTGGCGCTACCTCTAATTAGAAAATGTTTAATGAAAATCGGCCACAAATCTTTTGATTTGCGTACCATATGCTTATTTAAGCGAGCGATATTGCGATATGCAATACCCAGCGATATTGTTATATATGACAATTATTATACTCGAACATACGGTCGTCACGGCTACTCTTTGACTTAATCTTATAGTAAAATGTATACATGTGCATGTTAATCGTTTGGCATTGGTGTGCGTGTGGTTCTTATTTTAATAATTTCATATATACTTCTCATCACGAAAGTCGAAACACTTCCGTTTTTTTGACGCATATCCCTAAATATACACATATTTTTGATAATCTTTACAAAACATAAACTTGCAAGACGTTTCGATTGCTCTGATGAGAATTATATTTATAAAAAATTAATATTTTATAAAATATTAGCGTTCACTCACCCTAATCTATGTCTATACTAATATACAAAACTGAAGAGTTTGTTTGTATGTTTGATTGTTTGTTTGTTTGTTTACTAGAACGTGCTTATCTCAGGATCTGCTATTCCGATTTGAAAAATTCTTTCAGTGTTGGATAGCCTATTTATCGAGGAAGGCTAATGGCTGTATATCATGACGCTAAGTTTTTTCCCCCAATTTTACGCGGACGAAGACGCGGGTAACAACTAGTGAACTCTAAATGTGCCAAATTTCAAATTCCTCTGTTCGCACAATTGTCATGATGCTAAAAGCTTTTGCTTCACTTATCAGTATATAGATAGTAGTAAGAAAGGTAGGACCAAAAAAAAACTCATCTTTTCCGGATGAACCGGCTTTAATGCTTCGTGGGCGTCTTCCGCATCATCAGCACTCAGCAATCCGCCTAACGACGCGCCCCCTACCGCGGAATGGCCCACGGAACTATTAGTGCCGCTTATAATGTTCCTATAATGTTAGGTTAACGGAAATCCACATTAATTTACTGACAGGTTTATGATGTTAAACAACGGTTTATAGCCGCTCTCTTTGTACACTTGAAGTCTTATAGTTAAAGGGATAGCTAAAGCTCGTATAGGTAGTCGGTACAAACCTCTAACTACTAAATAAGAATATCCTTTCCAAACTCTCTTCTGGCTTAAAATCTTAAGATTCATTGGAGCGGAATTTAAAAAGGGTTAGGCAAATTTAATTCTAAAGTATTGCCACATTATTAAAAGAAATTCTTTCATGCGTTGGATACAATGGACGTGACATAGAAATGACGTATAGGTTTCAGTCCTAATTGTAGTTTCAAATTCTTGCTTCGCTCATCTTCTTTTTTCTTCCTAGCGTTATCTCGGTCAAGTACCAGGGTCCGCTTAGATTGAAGAGGATGTGGCTGTGGGGCGAGTTAAGATGACCGACTGCCATGTGACGTCATCATCAGAAACCCAATGATCTCTACAACCTTACGAATCACAAAGTGACTTTAATCGGGACCCACTGTTTTAATTGACTTCCGAAACACGGAAGAGGTAGGATATCAAATATCAACCGGTGTTGGAATGGGCCACCCATCTATCAGCTGGTCGCAGTAAGAGATAATTAACCTAGCGATAGTCTCAAATGCCGACCACTCATTAGGCCACGACTTCCTCTTCTTTTTAGTTCTTGTTTCGCTCATAATAGTAATTAATGTTTATATACTTTAAATATACAAAAAAAAAACAAGGTGGGGTTTAAAGTTATACAACCTTCAAATCGGCCGATACCGTAACACAATATTATCCGAACGCTCCATTCGATCCGCTTGGGAGGATCAAAAAACATGGCCGAAGAGTCAACACTCGTGTTTCCTTCAGAAACTATTTTTTGTATGGACTGTAACGAAATCCTTTTAATTAGCAGCTGCGACGATGTCCCAACGAACCTATCGAATGACAAAAAACGAATAGAAAACAACATCGTGGAACCGTAAACAAATCTTACAAAGTCGCTTAACTTAAAAGGGACTCACTTACTTATTTTTAATTATTATTAAAGACTAGCCACTTTTCCCAGCTTTTCCTTCATATGAAAATATGTTTTTTAGGAAACAATTGTCGAAAAATTTTCTTTTATACAGGGTGTAAAAGACAACGTACCGAAAACTTAGTGATAAGGCTACATTAGATGTTCTAAATAAAATTACAAAAATCATTCATCTCCGGAATGAGAGGTTACAAATATTGCTATCCCCATTCTTGAGCGCGTAATGTATCGTTAACATTGGGAAGCAATCGTCAACACAATGTTGACACGCAAAACAAGTGAACGACCCGCGCCGCGCTACCCCAGTTACGTACTTTTAAGTCTTTTATATAAGTCTTATATATAACAAGGGGCAAACGAGCAGGAGGTTCACCTAAGTGACTACCGACGCCCATGGACAACTGCAACACCAGAGGGCTCGCAGATGCGTTGCCGGCCTTTGATATTTATAATAATGTGTTTTTTTTTAACTTTAATTGATGTTTCCAAAATGTAATTTAACCAGTTTGTGCTCGTGATTCGGGCCACATCGTCAAGATTTTAAATGTAGGCGGACCACATTTGTAAAATATTTATTTGGAAATAGATATATTTTATCTAAATAGATAAATGTTTAGGTAGTCGACATCATAAGCGATATTAAAATGTTTAAATTTTAGTGGAACGCAACGAAACTTTGTAAATAAGAATTAAATTGTCTTTTACAAAACAGCCGCGGGCCGCAAAGAAAGGAGTCAACATGCGACCCGCGGGACGTTGCCGATCGCTAGCCTCGATAATTGAATTTTATATTGAAAAGGTTTAAATTAGCTTCAATATTTTGCAGCATTCGTTTTGGCGACGTTTCTTGATATTGTTTATAAAAAAAATTGCTACATTGATAGTTCAGGTAATTCACCTACAATGTTAAGATGTAATCACAATAACACCTTGTGACTGTACATACCAAAGGTATTTTAGTACCTTTGTAATAAACGGACAAGTGTCACATCTCTCGCTGCGGTTTTATTAACTTAATGAATTTGTTAATTTACATCAGTGCGATTAACAGGACATTTCCATGTTGTAAAATCTGGTTATTGTGCCATCTATAGTATTGTGGTGAACATACTCACTGCGATTGAAATTGTAAGGAATATTCTTCGATACTGTTTCGTATTTAAAAGAAAAATTGTAACAATAATACCAATTATCATAAACTGGTATATTAAATGATAAGTCTTGAGTAATTATATCTAAATATTGATTAAATACACAAATAAGTAGTATCGCTTATGGCGTCGGCAAAGCGGATGCACTTCGAAGCAGGCGGATCTCTTCTTGTGCTCGTAATCAATAAGTAGTAAATCTATACTAATACACAAAGCAGTAGAGTTTGTTTGCTTGAACACCCTAATCCCAGGAACTACTGGTCCCATTTGAAAAAATATTTCTTAATTAGATAGCCCATTTATTGAGGAAGGCTATATATCATCACGCTAAAATTGATTCTATTTTTCTTACCTAATTGTACGCGCATCAAGTCGCGGGCAACGTTAGTATGTAATAAAAAGTAGTTGAGTAGCGGTACTTTTTAGTTCTTATTAAAGTCTTTTACTTCTGATTTACTTTTATAAATATTCTGATTTTGAATCTCGTTCTGGGTATGAACATATAACTGTATAAACAATACCTAAATATCCAACGAATACAAATATAAACATCGCGTATCTATTAAATATAAAGGAAAATTAAGTACCAGAGACTTACAATTCGCAGAATTAACATAAAAGTTAAAATAAGTATAAAGTTAACAACCGTGAACATGATGTTTAAAAAGCCAAGGTCAGATAATATTCGACATTTTGCTCTGATACACAGAAATCATTGAAGTCTAAATTTTGTTTTATCCAAGCCTGCCAAACTATTATTAACTACTCTATCCATCTCCTATCAGGCGCGGATCCACCGTGGCGAGCACGATGGGTAAACCCACCACCCTAATAGACTAGTGACGTCACACTTTCACGGTCTTGGTTGTAAAGATGGAAATTCCTATTTTTACCGCTCCAAACTCATACAGCCACACTAACTGCTACTTGGTGGTATACGTCGGACTTGCAAACTTAATCTATTATACGGTGCGAGTGGTTTTTTAATATTTTTTGAACGCTTGCCCATCTGGAGGTCTACTTTAAGTACTTTCATATCTAGCCTAGTCGTGCATGTTCTATAAATTTGAATGAAATCGGTGATAACGAATAGGGACGAATAGGAACAATGCCCGGTTGCTTGATGTCGTCATTAAGGCCAGCAACGTCTTGCTAGCCTGTCGGTGGTGCAGGTGTCCATGGGCGTCGATAGTCACCTTTGTAAATCGTCTGGTCGTTTGACCCTTGTAACATAAAAACAAGAATAGAAATAAAAGCCCTCTAGGTGAAAATCAGCTGTGCCCACCACCGTTATTGATGGCTGTATCCGCGCCTGTCAGCCATGTAATACTATATAAATAATCGTTATCTAGAAAGATTTAATAATAATCCGCAAAAATCATCAGAGTTAAACTACCAGTAGGTACGATATGTTTTTATAAACATTTATGCAAAATTACTACAACAATAAAGTTTTTAGATTTCAAATCATTTGTTCGCGAATAATTTTAAGCGTTTCTTTTCGATTTCTAGTTTTGAAGTAATTGCATTTAGTTTTAAAATGTAATTTAGATTTATCAGATTTGATTATACATGTATTATATAAATCATTTTAATAGTCAACAATGTTGTAAGATTTTTGAATTCAAAAGAGTATGAAGAAGACATTTATTAGATTTTTTTATTCACAACTTAGTCAGACACGTATTTTATTTAGAAAAAAATATCTCTCTTACTATTGGAGTTTTAATAGAAATAGACCAGAATAGTTTGCAAAACTCAAAGTCTACGGACAGTCAACCACTCCTTCCAGATGGAAGTCATATTTTCCACCAAATAGTGGATAACCATTTGCAGGATCAAACAATAGGGTTATATTAAAAATACGATTTCCAAATGTTCCATTTAGGGACTTTTTACATCTGGAAACAATTTCATATGCATTAGGCAATGTTCCAAAAAAATAGCCTTCGGGTTTAAGACATTCTGATATATTTAAAAGCATACGACGAGCCTGTCTCAAACTTTCAAAGCTATAGTGTAAACCAAACTGGCAGCTTACTAGGTCAAATTTTATTGATGGGTCCTTATATTTATGTCTTAGCAAATCTTTAGTACAGTCAGAAGCAATAAACTCTGCAGTAAATAATCTCCCTGCACGACGATGTAAATCTTCATAACGATTTTTACATTGCTCTATAGAAACATCTGCAATGTCAGCAAAAACAACATGTTCTGCCCGAGCCTTCTGCCACTTACTTAAATCTCCCCCCTTGCCACAGCAAATATCTAATACTCTTAAGTGTCTACCATAATCTTTTTCACGTATTTTATCAGTGTATTCTTGTATAAGAACACTTTTAACCCAGTTATTAAAGTTTCTTAAGTAAAAGATCGGTGAATTATATCGTTCTTTTAAACCTTTCTCTTCGAGATGATTGTAATGGGCGGCAACAACATTTGCATGAGACTTGTGTAATTTTTTTGGAATTTCTTCCTCATCTCCATTATCACTTGCACGTCGTTTTGTACTAGTGTTTTTCTCACCTTCCTCGTGAATATTCAAACTTTGACTCATGTTTCTCTTACTATGTTGTTATATACTTTTCTAAGAAAATAGAATCAGCGTTTACATACAAAACTGTATAGCATAACTTTTAAACTAATAATAATATTAGTCTTCTTACTTTTACACCTTATTCCTTACGTATATAATTTTAGTACACCTTAATATCGAGATCTAGAAGACATGACAATCAAAGATGCATCTCGTCTTTGACAACTGACAACTTGACAAGCGTGCTTCAATGTAGCATTTGACATAAAAACGCTAAAATATTTCGTTGAAAAATATAAAAACCTAAAAATAAATACAATAAAAAAGTGAAAGGTATACATTGTACTCATAAAATATATTTATTTATCCGAAATTATTGCGTTATAATAAATCATTGCATGTTTCAATATTTATTATGTTAAAACGACCGGAAACAAGAGCAATGAACTATTTCAACTGAAGTTGCTGCTATTTGCGGTTTGCGAACGACGCATGCGCACTCTCTACCTCGCGGCACTTAGAAATATTGCGTTCGTGGTTTGGACTTGGTCGACCGGCCTCATGTAATCTTGTACAAACTGCGTATATGCAGTATATATTAGCAGTTATAGATAAACCGTCCGGAGTTAGCAGATATATCTAAGCAGTTATAGATAAGCCGTCCAGAGTTTAGCAGTTATGGCTGAAGTATGACGTGTTAATAACAACTACAGATCGCTGTCTGGTCGATATTCACCCACAAACCTTTAGGTTTGCGTACAGATATGAGTATAGATTTTATTTTTGTCATATTAAAATAATAATAATAATTGAGTATAGCTTTTATTTTTAGCATATTAAAATAATTTTACATTTTGGAGGTGGCCCCCTTAAATTTGAAATGGAGCGGAAATTTTTTTTCTCATTCAACCCCATTGTGTAGCGCATCATTGGATAGTTCTTTTAAAATAAAGACGAGGATTTTTACAGAGTTTTTTTTATGGGTATCGTTTTCGAGTAATTATTGGCTTTCAAGGTGTTTTGCAAGGTGTCCCCCCCTCCCCCGCCTAACATTTCCAAACTATTAGAATTAGAGACTTGAAATTTTTCATATTGATAGGACATCCTAAAACTCGTTAGGAAAATTATTTTGAGCGACATCGGACAACATTTAAACGTACACAGATGATTCTCCCTACATCTATCCTCCATAAAACAACCTCAAGTATGAATAAACAAGCGTGCTTACTTTACATGTAAACCGCAATGGGTTGACTGTACACATTCCGCGAATACGTTTTCCATATAACACTATTTCTTTTTTAAGCACACAAAATCAAACATACGCTTGTAACCTTTATGGCATTTATCACAGTCAGACAATAATTTGTTTAACAAATAATAGTAATTTTTTTTTTGTTAAGGTTGTAGCCTAATTTTTGGTCGGCATTTGAGTCGATTGTTCTTTTTTTGTGTAGAATCCTAATTATTGTATCTAAAACTGTAAGTAGCCTATGTTACTCATGGCAACCTCAGCTACCTGCCAGTGAAATTCCTATCAAAACCGGTCCAGCTGTTGTTGTAATAAACAATTTTTTTTAACTTGCTTTATTAATTAGAGGTAGCGCCATGCTTTAAGCCGAATTGGGCTGGCGCATCCGGGTACCAGTACCTCTTTCTCACATGAGATCGGCGTGAAGTGGTGGCAATGCTGTCACGTCTAGTGATGGTTGTTTGTATGTGTGTGTTTGTGAATGTGCTGTGTGTGTTTTATGTGTGCTTTTAGAATAAATTTTATTTAAGAAATATTTATGCTGTGATACACTTTATTAGAAAAAAGGAAAGAAAAGAGCTTTCCTATACCGACACCTTATAATTTCAGTCAGTCGGACCGTCCATCTTTCCGAATTCGGTGGGCGAAAGATGGTTCCTGCAACAGGATTTCCTGTAACAAGGAAGGAGACTGGAATTTTCCATGTTGACAGGACATGCTAAAAACTCATTATGGAAATAATTTTAAGTGAAAACGGACAACTTTTGATATAATTTAACAAATACCCATGGGTATCAGGTACGGAACCCTTGTACAAGCCCGGTTAGCGCGTTCTTGGCCACTTTTCTTATTATTGAAGTGACATGTTCTTTCGAAGTCCGCCTATTATTTTGAATGGTTCTGTGGCCATACAAATTTGGGAATAGAACCAAGATTTTTTCAGCCAAGATATTTTTCTTTTCCACTCCAGTGTACTCATATCTGAACTAGCGGACCCGGCGGACGCTGTTCTGCCGGAACTTTGGTTTACTTACTATTGACTACATAGTCATATGTATACATTATCATTGATAATATTGTCCCCGTTTCCTTTTCCGTTCCATAATGGCTTAGTATTTTGGCGTTAATGGCTTATTGTGAAAGTTAGATATATGCTGTCGCAGGCTTTTTTATAGAACTATTTAAGATAAACATTTCCTTCATACACTATATATGTACGTATAACCCTAGCGGTTTTTGCAATGCAGGCCAGAATAGCTCGCAGATGGCAGAATTTTCTCCTACTTACTTGACATTTATCGATATATTTTAGACAATTCACAAAATATCTTTATAATTTATAGCCTATGTGTTATTCTGATGACTAAACTATATTATTGTATAGTTTTATTAAAATCCATCCAGTAGTTTTTCCGTGAAAGAGCGTCAAACATACATCCATACATCCAGACATCCATGTGTACAAACTTGCGCTATTATAGTACTAGTAGGAAAGTTGGATGTATAAAACTACGAAAATAAGAAATATAAATTATAAAATAAGTTTTAGGTTAATATCTAAGATGGATAATGTTATTTTAAAATACAATAAAGTTTATTGGTTCATTACGAGATACAGAAAAACAATTTTCGATAGTAACCGCATTAGTTTAAAACTGTGGCGTAGTTACTAACGCCTACCCTTAACGCTACAACGCAGCGAAATGGCAATTAAACGTTATAAATAATTACATTAACATAACTTATTACTATATTACCTTCGACATTAAAAAGAAAAAGAAAAAATCTCTATGTATTAAAATGTCGCCTGTACTCAAATATTCATTGAGTTTTATTTATAAAATTCCGGAAGTTGGTTCAAACTTTCCGATGAAAACCGCTCATGCCAACTCAAATACGAAATATGCTTGGAAAGGCAGTTTTTGGGAACTTTTATAAAATGACAAAGACAGCGGTTGATCATTTCTGAACAAACGGAAAAATTCATATTACTATGCAAAAATCTGCGTATGAGAGGGTCTAAGCTTATTCAGTAGCCGGCATTTCAGGCGATCGCTAGGTTAAGCAGATCTTACAGATGCCGGGTGATAGATGGGTGACCCATTCTAACACTGATTTTCAAATGTCTGACCTTCTTTAATGTTAATGTTAATATTATAACATAATATTGACAATTAATTATATTCCACTACATAATTAATTTTATTCTAAATAAAACTATTTGTTGTTCTTCTTCTTCTTAATTAAGTCGATGGCTAGGTTAAGCGTTTCTTACCGGTGTCGGCTGATAGATGGGTGACCCACTCTAACACCGGGTTTCAGAAATCCGACCTCCTTCGTTTTTCAAAAGGCACACAAAACAGTGAGTCTCGATTAATGTCACTGTTAGTCAGTGAGATTGTACCGATTGTGGGAACTCTGGGAATGACGTCAGACCGCAGTCGGCTATCTTCGTTTGCCCTACAGCCACATCCTCTGCAATCTAAGCAGACCCTGATACTAGACCGGGATAACGCTAGGAAAAAGAAGACCTAGAGAGGGGGACGAATTTCTTAGCATCCCATGGATTCACCGTGCGGGTGCCGGGTCCATCGCGTTGCAGAGGAAGGAACCATAGCAGTACTCGGGACTTGTGATCCACGTGTAGGTTTAAAAGCGCGCTCTTTATAGTGATATCTAACACTAACTTACACTGCCAGTGTTCCCCTGCCTAGCCAAATCAAGTATAAACCTAGACTGTTTGGCTCAATCAAGACTGGCCCGTTGGCGCAGTGGGCAGTGACCTTGCCTTCTGCTCCGGGGGTCGTAGGTTCGGTTCCCACTTCGAGTCTGGATGTATTTATTATCCACATGTATGTAATTATATATTTGGAAAAAAATATTTGTGTATAACAGGCGGCTGTTACCTATAACACAGGCATTAAGTTGTCTACCCTAATAGGTATTCAAAACGCTTCCATGAAATCTCTCTCTACCAATGTTGAGCTGAAGTTAAACTAACTTTAAGACATGGGTTAAAGTTTGGCCCTCATGGGCCATTTCATTTTATACTAGCTGTTAGTTGCGGCTAAGTTCAAGTTGCAATTACTGATTTGGTCAATTTCGAGTGTATTCTTTTTTGTACGGTAAAAGTCAATGCAAAAGTGGTCCAGATATTTTTAGATTATCTGAAATATTAATACAGATAGACGAAAGCAATCAGAATAGTATTTTTTTGTTGTAATATACAACACGTTTATCTAGGAATAAAAAGAATATAATAACTGTAGACAATTTACTCTGCAAACTATGAATTTCTGCAAAGTAATACCTAAAATGAAAACGTTCGTAATATAAATGTTATATAAATACAAAACATATATTTGAGATTAACTCCACCACTTCTATGGACATGGCAGACTGACGAATGCTATTGGAATATTGAATAGCATAGACGTAAGAGTCTTAATAAAATCCCTTGGCAGCACCGCCTTTGATACGAGAGACCGCTCTTGAAGCAAAACTATTTACAATCAATACTATGTGTTCCACTTACTTGGATTACGTATTGAGAGTTCTGTGTTGCATTACTAATTCCTTCATTTGGAACTCAAGTGACGAATATTTCAAAGGACGTCTGTACGCAGAAACCATCGTTTATAAACGTTTGTAACTCTTATGCCATGATATATTTGGTGTCACTGGCGTGATGAAAATAATTCTGAGGAATTGAGAAATCTGAAGTATACATTAATTATTATAGTGATATAAAAAGTCCGGACAAAAATGAGACATAGATTATAGCAAACATTGTATACTTGTAGTTTATCTTATTTTTTGCAGGCTAAATGATATTTCAGGCCGAGGTGGCGAGACAATTTGAATACCTTTGGGGGGAAGTTATGGATAAGATTGGCCCAGGAAAGAGGAAGGTGGATTAAGAAGGGGGAGGCCTTTGCCCACCAGTGGGACAAAACGGGCTAATAAAAAAATAATAATATTTAAAAAATGTTTGCCTCCTTTCAGTGTGGTTTTTTCGTTTAATCCATTTTTTAAATAACAACGATGCTAAGAACACTGCAGTGAGATGGATTTGGGAATTACTTAGAAGTCCACAACATGTATGTCCTTCAAACCCTTAATGTCATTAAAACATATCTAGGTTTCAAAAATATAAACTACATTTGTGCAAATTAATCTACCAAATGAAATGTTATGTTCGCAGTTTATTTAAAATGAACATACCAATACATAAGTAATCCTCTTAATGGGAAATTAATGAGACGTCATTTATTATTTGCTTTTATTGCAATTCGCATGACGTGAACTAATTGCATTTATTTGGTATTATTTGGTGATGATGAGTGTTGTATTGCGTGACAAAATCCGAAATATGTTTCAAGTAATAATAGATTGTGAAGTAAAGTTACCTCTGATTGACTTTGAGGCAAACTCGATGGCACAATGACTAATGCAGAAAGCAAAGCTAGGAAAGATATTGTTGCCGTAGATGACAAATAAGATTAGACAAAATCAGCAATACCGGCTGATTTACTGCGTGAAAATATTGGACATGAAGAAATCGGAAGGCAAATTAAATTCATAGATAATTTTCCACGAAGAAATAAATGGCATTTTCCATAAAACTAATAAAAGAACTAAGATGACGAAGACGACTAAGAACCAAAAGACAAAATTTACTATTAGTTGGGTAACATATGATAGCAGGAAGGATTTAAAAACTGGAATTGAAACTATTGTGGAAGTCAGTGGAAGTAGTTAGTAGTAAGCTAAAGAATGTGAGTAGTAGCAGAAGTAGTAGCAGTGAAGCTAAAGAGTGAGAGCAGTAGCTAAGTTAAAGAGTGGACGTCTTCTGATTGAGCCAATATGACAAGAGATATACTAAATGGTCTAGACTTTTTAAGTCTATCATAAATTTCATAACCAAAAAGAAGTTGCTGGAATAAAGTATTTAATAATCTTAAAGAAGTTCCGAGCATCAGTTTATAATATTTTAAAAGTCCTCAATAAATATACATAAATAAACAACGCAATAATTCTCCAGAATGGCCACAAACTTAAGTATTCCAAGGTAACACAGTTTACGAAACCAACTCGTTAATCAAATAAGTGTGTAATTTAATCGCCCAGAGTTAGGTGTATCTGTATAACTAACTTTAGAATACAATTTGGTAACATCGAATGTAACTAAGTTTATTTCAAGTTTCAGCCAGTTAGAAACTAGTTTTCTGCTATTAAGAATTTGAATATTTGAACAGAATTAAGGTAAGTTGGCCGTATGGTATACTTAGAACTTTGCCACTCCTTTGCCAGCCATGAGACTAAGGATTAAGGAAAATAAATTATTATTTAAATTTATTTCTATCTAACTTCATTTACGTTACGTATTTTGTACGCAACATCTCGCAGCACCGGAAATCCCATTGAGTAAAAGCTACAAACGAGTATGATACGTGATCGTTTGGAATTTTACGTGCAATTATTTGAAGGTATTCTAGCGGACCCGGCAGACGATGTCCTGTCCGAACGTTAGGCTACGTACTATTTACTTCAATTAACCTATATCACCCCCATTCTCGCTCCCGCTCCCTTTCCTGTTCCCGTTCCCGTATTTATTAGAATTAACAAATGACTACATTGTAGACAGAAAACGTTTGTATGGAAAAAAGGAAAGGGCTGTTTTTAGGGTTTTCCCGGCAATTATTGGAATTTTTCTCACCGTAAAAACCATCCTTGGACTTCAACGAACATTTGAAAAAAAGAATTAGCAAAATTGTTCCAGGCGTTGTTGAGTTATGCGTTTACGAACACATTTTGCGATTCATTTTTATATATAAGATTACAATTTACAAATGTTGTCCCAAAAGTCAATTTGCCCTCTGCAGGTTGGCTAGAAATTTCAGACATATCCTCGTATTCACTCTCTGTTTGTAGTGATTTTATTTATCTCTCTACGAATAACTTTTGTAGAATCCATTTCCTATTCGGCATCGAAGCGAAACACAACAGAAAGTCAGTTTTTCTTACCTTTATTTCAGTTAGTTTGCTAAGTACGCTTTTAAGCAACTTAACGCCACATTTGTTTTCACTTTTTGTGGTTTAATACTTAATACATAACAAAATAAACATTATGATATATAGCGGTAGTTATTTTAAGTTTCAGATTCATTCATGCACTCCCAGATACAACACCCATAAACTAACAATAATTTCAATTTTGTATACTAGTTAATTTCGCAAAAATAATATAAAGAGTTATGGAAGAGCGGGGCCACCTGCCACAAGTACTGGTAGCGATACGTGAAGCTTACAGGGTTGCTCCGAATTCCTGTAACTCTATAAATATTTACTTGATGATATAAACGATTTTTTATTTTAATTAATAGAATTACCAGACGGGGGAAATTATTTCCTTATACTGATATAGCTACTAATTACTGATATAACTTAATTACCTCATTTGCTTTGTGGGTAGAAAATATTTATAGAGATAATGAGTGTTCTCATGAGATAGAAAACCTTTATGCATCATCTAACAGTAAACAAGCTAGCGTAATTTATAACTTGTGGCGTTTAATCTGAGCAATAGTTGTAAATCCGAGACCAAGACACTTAGTTGCCGTTGATCAATGTCTCTGATAGGGAACTTCCTTTCGAGACACAAACAAACTTGGCCTCCTTTTACCCCAGATTGAATTACATCTATGTAACGGAATAGTACAACAGACGTCGAAAAGTAATAGCGAAGCCGCAAAGACCAACAGTGTTACTTTGACACAATGGCAATAAGTAATATTTTCAACAGTCTTTCTCTAAAGGAAATTGAAAACTGGAATGCATTATTGGATTGCACGAGCAAAATTGCTTCATGCATTTAAAAAGTCTGTAAAAGAACTTGCCTTGCCTTTCGTAATAAAAAAAACGGGTGTTTTTCCTTTTCTTGTCGGGGCACCCGATATATCATCATTGTGAGTTTAAAAATCCCGTTTATTAGAATAACTAAAATGACGGATATGAAAAGAACTTTAGATTTTACTGACATACATTTTGTAGGTATAATATATCTATCATTCGTTGAAGGTGCCTTCAAAGAGTCATAAGAAAATCCCAAGAGACGTAAACAACAGGAAAACGCAAATAACGTCTTCGGATATCCGCCTTGCTATAAAATATTTTCTTGTACAAAAATGTGCCTTCTTTTCATTGTTGTTCCTTAACTCCTATAAGTAAATTAGGGTAGTTGGAGATTTATACACATGTTTTGCTACGAAATGTTATTATGATGAGAAAAAAAAGGACAAAGGGAGAAAGGCAAATGAATTAGCCTTCGATGAACCGTCGAATGATTATGACCGTGATTATGATTCGAAAAAGGCGGATACGCTATTTATGTGTTATATATATATATTTGATTCACCTATTGCCCAGAACTTCGAGAGCGTTGAATTTGACGGTTGTCTTAAAATTTGATGTAATTTGAATGTCTAACTCTAATGCTTTTTGCTTATGCTATTTTCATTTTATTTTAAAGCACGTCATTTATACATCACGTCATATACACGAAACTTAAAATTATAAAGCTTTCATGATCTGTGTGACTGGCCTTTTATAGGCACACATAACACAACAACAATATTTTATTCCCTATAACTACCTGCTATGAAAAATCAGCTATATACCAGCGTAAGTCTTATTATAAAATATCCCGTCATTTTGGTCATTATTTGTAACCAACATACAGATAGACGAAACGATAAACAGAAAGACGCATGAAAATTAATTTGCTATAGGTACCGTATACATAAAAACATATTTGAGGAGGTCGTGGCCTAATCAGTGGTCGGCATTTGAGTCGATCATTAAGTTAAGTTGCTCTGGCTGCAACCGGGGTGCCGAATCTGTTTAGGGCTGTTCACACCTTACTTTTGGCATTACAATCGGGCATCTCCTTTGTGGGATCAGGTACGGGTTCCGTATTACAACTTCTAAAGTAGCCCCACTCTAATTTACATGCCTCATTTAAATTGACCTGTTGTTTGATGCTTTCGTCTTGTTCCATTAATGAGTCGTTACAATAGTTCGCAGATGGGACATATCGAAACTTTCAGCTTTAAAGCACAGTGCTGATTTATTTTCCCACAGAAGTCTTGGTTTAAGGTCCTTAGATAGCTTTTACATATTTTGCAGATGAAAAAAGAATCTTTAATATAGTAAAATATAAAGATCAGTTGTCTTGTATTAATTATATCAAGTAGCATTTCGTTACGTTTTTATTTTAGTTTTTTCTTGACATTCGAAGCTTCCTCTGACCGCTTTGTTAAGTATAGTTTTTATGACTTTATTATTAAGACATCTCGAAGACACTCATTAGTTTTATGATATAAAAGATGATATCGGTGCATGTATTTGTAGAAGTCAAATTATTTGCGATTATAAAAAGAAAATTACGAATACCATAACACTTTAGGTACGCCGAATGATATCTTTGAAACTATGAATTAGAACCTCCAATTACTTTGACAAAGGTACCAATTTTGAGGTGCTCATTTTTGAGAAGATCACTATCATGGCTACATGGAAGAGATTTGTTGCTACAGTTGAAAGTTGACCATTAGTTGGAGCTAGAAGATTTTTTTTTCATTAAATTTTCGCACCACAGTCATGAGGCCCGTGCCAATTATTATATTATATTTTACTTTGTCTTTTTTCTTTTATCGTTTAATTAACTCTCTGTTTATAGTTCCACGTTTTTTTTTTAATTCATACGGGGATAAAAGTGAAAATCTTCGAACTAAAAGGTTTCACGTGTTAGGGTTCTCCAGCAAAACACTATGATATTCAAAGTCACGTGAAAGGTAAAAAAAAAAGAAAATCGTAACTGACACCGCACAAAGGATAATAAGTAAGATCCAAAGCAAACGACGTTAGTCAAGTTGTCCTCCAAGGAAGTTCATAGTGTGTGGTAGAAGTGGATGCAGCGGCGAAAGAAACAAACTTAGCCACTTACAGGTTTTAGCACCGCTTTCAACGTAATTAAGGAGTGGGTGCGAAGTTAGCTTAATAAAGTACAGGTTTGAGTCGAAGACCTTATAGATTTCAGTCCGTCCTTCCTTTGTTGAGTTATCGAGCTTTTGTACTATTGATACAATGAGCCATTATGACTATATACTGCCGGGAAAAGTTTCCTTAAGGCTTACCAGAAATCTGATAGCATCATGATGAGTAAGATTGCAATGTAAGACCCTACATGGTTTGCATTACGTTAGTATTGCGAAATATTCATTATTTATGTTAAGTATCATGAATGACTACCTAGTAAGATAAAGCGATTCTAGCAAATTCTATCTTGATTAGTTTTATTTTTAGAGAAGACTATTCTTCATTTGAATTATAGATTATAAGAATAAAAAGCTAATTTTTTTGACATTTTTTAAATCGTGCAATACTGAAAAAATAAGGAATAAAAGATTGTATTGGTATGCAATAATCATAATCAAAAGAAAGGTATATTTATTTTCGTACTTTACTTCAACTTCATTCGTCATTCCTCCACCTTTTGGGGATTTATAACTTTGTTGTGGTAATCTAGCGTTGATTTAACAACTGCTATCTTTCAACGGATAAAAAATATATAACAAATTTGGTTTTGCATTCGAACTTTGGCCAACCGAGTGGAATGCGCGCCTATGTGACATCTCAATAAGGGAGAGCCGCGCTCATCCTTTGACACGAACCGCCAAAAATATGATCCTCGGATCGGTGCCGGTGCGTAATGGTGCAAAAAAATTTCATATAAATAGCAAGGGTTTATTCACAATGCATCACTTCTCTCTTTACTCTTTGCAAGCTTGCACAATTCGGGATACAACATGAGGAGCTTTGTAAGTTCTGTTTTTAAGATTAATAATATTTATATATGTACTTCTATAGGAGTCTCTCTCATGGAAATTGTCCTGAACTACAGATTGTCAGCTGCATGCCATGCAATCTACGTTTTTATCAAACATTATTTTGGTAACATTTTTGTAAATATTTGTAACCTTTTCTGTATAATGAATATAACACGAGAATAGAAGCACAGAGACTCCCACACAAACACACACTTATTGTGCGATTTTTTCTATTTATCTATCGCTCTATACTTGAAAGATAGATGAAAAAATTGATATTTGAAGGATATTTGTTTGGGGGTTGGAAAAATTTTCTCCTCGGTCTCTTGTCAGTGTTCAGCCCACAATAATAGTGATATAATTTTGTCAGCTCATACTGACGGTGATCGCTGCAGCAGTGGCTGCAGACATCGGCATACCGCAGTACCTTATCCAGCAGCAAACCCATCAGCATCAGCAGCAGTACACCACGGAACAGGCGGGAACATTACAGGCCTTGAAAAATCAGTGGTGGAAAGAAGAAGACAATACGGCTAATTGTGATGTAAGTTAAGTAAAATTACATACTTTGGCATTTTATAAAGCACTGAAATATTTACCGAAGTTATTTCGCTCATACCTGACAACATAATTAATTCTTTCTTGGTTTATTATCAAAAGTAGTAATGACTGCATTTGTTATGGTTTGATGCAACATATAATTTATATCCTTCCAGAACAGTTCTTCTTAGTGTTAAGAATCTCAAATTCTTAGTGTAAAATATATATATATCGTTATTTTTGTAACTTTACAACGTGTATGGAATATTTCATAACAATTGGTTGAGTTACTAAAGCACGTTTAGATTATTAGTGTTCTTTAGGGTTCCGTACCTCCAAAGGAAAAAAAGGAGAGCTCATAGGATTTTCATCGTTCGTCTCTGTCTCTCTGTCAAGGTCTGTCAGTCAAGATCCTTTATAATACGATCACTTATAGCTATAAAGTTTAAATTAATAACAAATACTGAGATCTGCGATGCTCTGAAGCTGTGAAATAATCAATCCTCTTAGTTTATGCAATCAAAAACTATGGACAGTTATGTCGTTTTTCCTTTGAAGTTTTCAAAGTGAGTCAAAACTTATTGAGTACTTCCTTTTAACCTAGAGTCATCAAATTTAGCAAGAAGATATAACTTGACGTATAAGTATAGGAAAAATCCCGAAAACTGTAAATTTATAGTTACATAAAAAAAATGCGGTGACTATGTCAAAATAAAAAAAATCTTGTGACAAATGTACACCCTAAAATAACTTGGTAAAGTATTACGTGATCATACGGAACTCGGTTATTATGTATATCTCTGATTTGTATTTTGTATCAGGAGGAAAATAAAGAAGAGGAGGATGACAGCGGTTCATTACAGATGAAAAATACAAGTGGTATATTTATGGTGCTGAGTTTTGGCGGAATTTTGGGACTTTTTGTGGCCATTGTGGACTTCCTTTTACACGCCTATAAGATTTGTGTTAAAGAAAAGGTATTTGCTTTTTATTTAGTCTAGTTTATCTCTCAGTTGCTCCTTAAGATACGTGTCGATTAGATATTAAAATGCGGTTATTAGTTATAAAGAAAAAGTGTCATAGCTGTTGTAGTGTTTCCTATGTTATGGATAGAATTTATCATAGGCTCACTGACATTGTGATAAACTCTATCAGCACCAGTACACGCTTCTGTCATTCGCTCTCTATAGGAACTTGGATACGTTGAACTTCATACCCGTGTGCTCGAGACAACATCGCTACACTATGCCCATCCACATAGCTTAAGTATGCATAACTAGAACAGATAATACACAGGGCTTTTTTGGCGACACGAGTAGAGACACCACAAAAAAGCCTCAAAGCAATTTTCGAAAATATAAAAAGAACTGAAAGAAAGTGAAAGAATTTAAAAATGAAATAGGCGCGATAACTCTGTTCACTCGGTAAAAGTTATACTTCTTTTTAAACTTTACTCCTTTTTATACAATTATCACTACTAATAACATCACATCTCAAAAATAGTAGCAAGGGGTGGGAATGGGGTACAAGGGATTGTAGATTTAAAAGTTTTAAGAATTAGCGTGCCTCCAAAAAAGGTCTACACCACAACTGTATACAACATATACACAAACACCACAACTGTAACGTATCTTGTGACAGGTGACATTCAAAGAGGCGCTGCTGAGCGAGTGGCGCGCGTCCCTGAACCCGCGAGCGCTGCACAAGCCGGCCGCCCCGCCGCGCTCCGCGCCGCCTTCCACCGCCAGCCCGTCCCCTCCCCGAGAGCGCTCCCAGTCCCGTGCTGTCTCCGTCATACGCGCCGCGACCAGCTCCTTCATCAACTACGACGAAATATTTTAGTCCTCCTTTATTAACTACGACGAGATGTTCTAGCCATCCTTCATCGACTCCGATAAGATATTCTATACCTCCTTTATCGACTTCGACAACATATTCTAGCTCTCCTTCATCGACTCCTACACGATATTCTAACCCTCCTTCATCAACTAAGATACAAAGTTTTAATTGTTATTAACAGGCTTCAACCTGCAATTTGTTCTGCGTTGTTCAACCCCATTCAGATTTTATTACCACGAGGAGAAGTAGCTTATGTCATTCTCTAAGGTCCAATCTATATCGAAATCCGTTAAGTTGGTTTAGCGCTTGAGCAGGAAATGCGTAACAGATAGAGTTACTTTCACATTTAGGTATAATATTTGTAAGGATTTATAATTAATTAGTTGTTATTCGACCATGTGTAATACAATAAAAATGATTTTGTATATATTTTTAAGTATATTAATTTCTTATATCTCATGTGAATTTGAACTAATTCCAAAATCGACCCAGCCCTTTTCATGTAGCGCAAAAAATTGCCTTGCATTTCATGAATTTCTGCAAAGTAACACCCGATTCTATCAATTCCTTAAACAGAATGTAAGCACGTGTGTTATTGGTATTTACAGAGAAACTTTTCCAACGTTGCGAGCTTCGAACAATGTGTCTTTGTCCGTAAAGGAGAAAAGCTCCCGGAAATTTGCTTCCCGTTTCGTACGTGCGAGGAAAGAACTATCATGAATATAGAGTTTGGTGTGATCGCAAAATATCTGAAAATGTGAAAAATCAAAACCTTTCTTTTTCTTTTAAATTCTTCCTAGTTCGAAACTGTTAGCAGGTTATCTCTAGACAAGCTTTTTCTAATTTTTGTTTAGCCTGTTGTCTAAGCGAAAAGATTGAAAAAAGAAAGATCTGTTGACATCACTGGACTCAACTCTCAAACTCATTTGGTTAAATAGCCTATTATTATTAGCTTATCCTATTTTCTACAAAATCGCCTATGCGCTAAAGAAATATCCTGTTAAAATCAGTCTAGCCTTTTCATAAACTATTCATAACAAACAGTCACAGAGACGGACAGACAAAAAAAATTTCAATCATTTTCATGTAGATAGTAAAATAATTTTATTCCGACGTTATAAACATACACTTCAATTTTATTTATTTGTATAGATTGATATTACGATGTTACCAAATATTTTCACCGTCACCACAGGAAGGGACCCTTTCAAAGGAATTCGGTAAAAGAATGTGAGGCATCTCTTAATACGCCTAAATATATGGAGGCCTCCTTAATAATTGATTAAATAGTCCGCGAGCGAATTTTGCAAAATATTTCCTAATTTCCCCTGAGTCGTATTACGCAGTTGGTGGCGTCCAATAATTGGGAACAATCTCTAATTAAAATATGATATGTATGTGGAAGAAATTTACGCATCTTTTTTAAGTCGGTTTTTGAAACTTGGCTTTGAAATCGTAAATTTTATCACCAAATTATTAAATAATGATAAAAAAATAATAATAATCATACATATGACGTTCATAAGTACTTGTAAAAGTCTATATGAATAAAAAATGAGTTTGAGTTTGTATTCGATACATGTTATGTAAAGTTAGGCAGGGAACAAAGGGGTTGAAGGGATACAGAATTTAAGGGACTTCAAAATTAGATAATAATGTAAACAAAACATTTTACTTTGTATTTGAAGTTTATAAGTTGAAAAGATAATATAAAATATACATATACAACTATAATATATAATAATTGTTATTTTTGTAATACATTCATGTTAGGAGGCAGAAGAGCAGGGTGACCTCAACTTAGGTAAGGCAACGATGTGGTTATCTAGATAGGCTAATAGTAGCCTATAGTATCATAGATTGCTTATCATCAAACAGATCCTATGCTTGTTTGTTAGCGTACTTACAAAGTAAATTCGTGTAAAAATATCTGTGCAAGTAATCACAATACTTTTAGCTGAAATGACAAAATAATACTAAGAATAGGCGTACCGTCAGATCTTTTACAGCATCCAAAGACAATTACAATCCTTTTTGTCGTCATTACGCGGAGGAAGCCCTTTGCTGTGTGCCTGTAATTGTGGACTTAACGCTTTGTGATTTATTACTTTTAAACGATACAGCTGTTTATTCGTAGAGCGGTGAGTGCGCTTGTATCCTTCGTTCTGCTGTTATTACAATTTAATATCAGTGTCACCGATTTTGAAACACATTCATCTACAAAAAGAATTTATGAAACAAATTATTCTAAGTCTATTGTGTTGCAGAAGGAAAAACGCTGACTGTGTCTGTTACTTGCGACCGTAGAGTAGGCTGAGGGGAATATTTTACTAAGTTGCGTGCATGATTATTAGAAGATGCAGCATGAAATATTGGCATTGGCGAAAAATTTTCAACATTTTTCTTTAATTTAATAACATTTTACATGTCTGTACACAATACAGTAAATATATTAGGTATACAACACTGTTATGATTTTTCGCTAAAAGATTTTATGCCTCGCCTGTCGTTCGGAACAAAGAGTCGTCGCCCCATTTGCGACACTATTACCCCATAATGATAACTCCATTGTCTGCCGTTATCCTTATATTCCTCGGAGACTGTCAGCAAAATGGTATTAAAACTTTATACGGCATTCAACGACTCATACGTTTAAATCTTTTATATGTGACAAGGAGCGTACTGATAGGCAAATAGTCTAATGACAACCAGAGCTTACCCACGGCTAGACAAAAATCTCCCTCTTTGAGACCACTCTTTTATATCTTAGGCTATCCCCATTTGCATCTGTCCCGCAAAGGCATCCAGACCATGAGGTCATCTATTTCTCCTCTTGCCTGGTCGTTGGTTGCCAATGATGGCCACATGATCAACTCATTTCCTGATTTTGTCCTCACATCAATTAACCCAGCCCTGGACATAGGGTAGTGTTGCGAACTCGATTAGTTCTGCTCACACTGTTCTCATTAAACGTAAATAAATATATACTCTTGCTTAGCATTTTGGTATAATTCGAAAGCACTTATTACAAAAGTTCCCCAAAGGCTGAGCAGGTGGTTCGAACAAGATAACTTTTTGTCAAGCTTTGGCAACACGCCAGACCACATTTGAGTCGCGATGCTCTCTTATTGTATTTTTTTAATTGCCAGTGTGAAAAAAAAGGTGTTTAATGGAGAACTTTATTATCAGGAGACATGCAGAGGCGATGCTGGCCTCTAAGAGATGAGTGTAGTTTTTAAACAGTGTCTGAAAAACTATGGTAAAACGTAATTCACCCGTTTGTCATATAAGAGGAGAACATAAAACAGAGTGGCGAATAAAAAACTTAACCGAGCTGCGGTTTAACCGCTGTGTGTAAAATAAATAGTACTGAACCACTATAATTCTACTACACTCGTGTTAATTAAGTTTTAATTATAGTTTTAATTAGTGCTACGTGGAGCTTTTGTATAAAATTATTACGTTTTTTACTCGACACGGACATTTTTACATTAAATTAAACTAAGATGATTTGTTAAAGTTTAAATACATAGCTATTATTTGTATTTTGCCTGCGTAGATATTATTTATTGATTTTGGATTTTGGATATCTTTAGGGGGCAATCTTCGAGTTAAAATATAGTATGTATTTGTTAGATTGTGCATGCTGACCACTAGGCTCGTTTGTCACATTTTTGCTGTTTAAAAATTTTTAGGATATGTATGCTTAAACTATTAAAACTTAAATTTGAAATCTTTAATAAGAAATCTTATCATTAAGGATTGGATATCCCCAACATGATGTAGCCGCCGCTACAATACAATATAATATCTTGAAATAAGGATATGTCAACATAATATCTGTTATGAGAACATGTTTTTCAAAACAAGGCACACGTAACTAAGCGATGACGACTGACACAAAAGGAATAAGAGACAGGGTCTTTGTATTCAAACGTCATGAATAATGTACAAAAGGAGCTCACGTACTGCCTCATGTTTGATGTGTATTCACTTTATAAATCGACAAACAGCAACGTTTGAGATTGAGTAGGTAGGTAACAAACCTATTTGTAGGTAGAGCTCGTTGTTTCTAAAACTGCACCCCCTCTACATGCAAAATGTGTGTATACGAGCTCGTCGTTTGAATTTAGAATAAAATCGGGGCACAATAGAGAGTCCCTTATGCCAGAGCCAGACATAGCTTCATTTGAATGATCATTTATTGTGGCCGTTTGTGTAGCTACGCAAAGTTTTGAAGAACTTTTAAAAACACTTTGAGCTATGTCTGGCCTCAGCATTATATAGTCACCAGAATGGAGAATGTAAAATTGCCTTTATCATAAAATATTTTTACAATTCTTGAATGTAATCTAGGTTTTTTGTAGTTTTTAACAAACATAATATAATTTGCAATACATGATAATGTTGCACCATTTATTTGTTGTTTAGGAAGTCCAATTAGGTTATACTTACTCATTAAGTATGATTCTGACTGAAGACTGACTGTAAGAGACTGAAGAAATAGCTTTAATGAAAAAAATAAGGGTCACCCTACTGATCACACATTGCAAATTTAGTGGATCGGCGTGCAGTTTTAGACTGAACTTACAATAGATTTTGTCTAAATGCTGAAATAAAATTGTTAGATTAGAACGGGGATTTTCTAAAAGTATACATGCGTCAACTCAGACTATGTTCACTCGACAGCAGACATGCCATGCAGCATTGCTAAGAAATCTGTCTCTTTTAGATTTTCAAATCCTGTGGGAGTTAATCCAATTATGGAAGATGACAAACGAACCAAACCCGACTTATGTGCCTTCATCCATCCTGATGGGCCTTTAAGTATTTTTTCATTATTATAGATAAGTATGCGACGTATAACTGTTGCCTGAAGGACTTTATGAAAAGACTTACCGTTTAGTTTAAAATCACGAAAAACTGTTGAGAAAGATGATGATGTGATCTTTGACTTTAAATATCAAAGCCCGCAAAACTGACCTTTGTTACTTTTGAGAGAGATTTGTAAAGCTAAAATAAAGGTCTATGCTAAATTCAGCTGTTTGCGTTTGATTCTGGGGCTAACCCCTTTTATCGACTTAGATGACTGAGCTATAAACTACTGTGTGTTTCTTTGCCACCGCCGACCAATGGAGGAGCTTGCTGAAAATCAGCGCTGCTTTCATACCTGGAAGCAGCACTAAGCTGAGCTTGTGTCCTTTTGCTTCAGTTGTTACTTCAATGTTAACTTTTTGTTTCTTTCCATATTTGCTCTGGTTATTGTAACAATTGTGTTAGCATTAAATGATCCATTATTTTTAAAACTAACTTCATTTTATGTCTTTTTACCTTTAATTAATTATTTTAGTGCGCATAGCTGATAGAGCAGACTGATGATTGTGTTGTAATTTGGATTACACTTTTTGCGCAAAATAAATCTCATCATATGGGGAGTATAAAATTGTGAATAAAATTACATATTGTAAAGAAATGCCGCATTTCATGTTGTAAATTATCAACGTTTTCGAAAATAAGGACAAAATTCCAAAATGATCGATTAACGAGTTTCAATACTAATAATAATTTTAAAGAATTGTATTGGATATAGCGACTGTCGGATATACCGTCCTTACTTATAGTATCCCATTAATGTGGTAATAACCGGATTTAACTGTAATATCCTACACATTACTTACGATAAATAATTTATAATTGTATTAGATGATCTAAGAGATTTCGTAAAGAGTTAACTAAATGGAAAAATAATTACGAAAATTCTGACAAAACATTTATTTTTAAGTATAAAGGCCATGTTTCAAATGTGGAAAATGTGTATAAATCATTCTTAATTTTTGGTCTTTTAGGGCAGAATGACGTATGCCAAGTTGATGATAAAAAGTAAACAGAAACTTACAAAGGAAACATTTTTACGCTAACTCGGCTTTTGTAAACTGCCACACCTTTGTATTGGTTTGCGGTAAGGGGTTAAAAACGAGGCACTTTGGATTTCTCTTGGCACGTAACATGATTTACTATATGTATAAATATTCCACATTTTATGTTACCAAAATAGAAAAACTGCTTGTAGTTTGTTTTTTTTAAAATTCTAGTTCGCTTCTGAAATAAACGAAACGTATCATAAACCCTTTTGGAGCATGATGCAATCACTGTTAGGTGACTATAGTCTCACAAATCGAACGAAACGCGACAACAATACCATCACTTGACGTGACAGCATTGCCGCCACTTCACGACTATCTCATGTGAGAAAGAGGTACTAGTACCCGGACGCGCAGGCCCAGTTCGGCTACAAGCATGGCGCTACCTCTAATTAAATCCTCTTGAAGTTTTCCCAGGGTAGTACAATATTAATGCTTTTAAAAGACGAGTGTACTGACCCCTTAAAAGCAGGCAACACATCGTTACCTCTTATGTTGTAGATGTCAATGACGGTGACCACTTATCATCAGGTGAACTGTCTGCCTGTTTGCCCCCTTCTAGTATAAAAAATAATAATAATTACATTACACTAGTGGATAGTTTTGTCGTGATGTGAATTTAAATAAAACAACGCATACCGAAAATATGCTTTTTAAATATTGTTTATAATATCTACCTACCTCTGATTTTCAAGTATTCCCCGGGAACATTATTACTATTTGAGGATGTGGCCCGCATACAATTATTTTTCCGATGTGGCCCTTCCTTGCCAAAAGGTTGCTGACCCCTGGTATAAACGATAAGCGCCAAATTTTGAAATGATAATAAGTTGCTTTCACAATCGCAAACCAAGTTGATATGATTTTACAGATTAAGAACTGATTTTTAGTAAAAATCAACAGTTATTATTTCTTGTGTATCCATCCTGAGTGTATTACTCCTTAAATATTTTTGAAGAAAAGATAACAAAATGATATTCATTCTAATTGGATTGTTACTAATAACTTTGTACTTCTACGGCACAAGAAATTACGATTATTGGTCCAAGAGGGGAGTAAAGTTTGAAAAGCCAATTATTTTCTTCGGTAGCAATTTAAAACAATTTATCGACAAAGTGAGCGTATCAAGGCGCTTCGCTATGCTTCACCAAGCGTATCCAAATGAAAAGTTTGTCGGTTTCTTCGAAGGTAACAATCCGGGAATACTCATCCGAGATCCAGAATTAATTAAACATGTTCTCTTGACCGACTTTCGTTATTTCCATCAAAGAGGACTCAACCCCTGTAAGGACGCTGTAGAACCTCTAATGAAGAATATATTTGCCGTAGACGGCGACATTTGGAAACTGGTGAGACAAAAACTGACTCCAACCTTTTCCAGTGGTAAACTAAAGGCCATGTTTCCTCTTATTGTGGAAAGGACAGAAAGATTAGCGAAGTTAGCAGACGAACATGCTGATAAAGATGAAATAGACGTACGTGAGCTGATGGCAAGGTATACAACGGACTTCATAGGAGCTTGTGGTTTTGGAATCGAGGCCGATTGTTTGCAGAATGAGAATTCAGAGTTCCGAAAGTTAGGAAGACGTATCTTCATGGTCACTAAACGTGACCTGCTCGTGAGTCTACTGAAGAGGATGTTTCCGGAGACGTTTAAACATTCTAGCAACAGGATTTTATCGGCATATAAATAAGTGTCAGTCAAAGGTGTTAAAATAAATGCCTTTGGTGTCAGGTGGTCAGGTGTCGCAGCGAAAATGCGTTGAGGACACGTCGGAAAGTCAGTGTAGTGCTGTGCTTTGAAGGTGGATTCGGTGGCGTGGCTTTTGGGTTGCTGCATTGCACCGATTTTCACCCGTATTCATTCGAGGATATAATCAAAGTAGCAAACATGTCATGAGTGTTCGGAAAGTAAATCTCTATCGATTATTCCAACTATGTTTAATCAACAGCTGAAACAATGGAACCAGAAATAGCACTATGGCATATTATTTGAGGAACTTAAACAACAGGAATTAGCGGACTATGCCAAAGCGGAACATCTTAGCTATGCAGCAGAATTCCATTAAAAGACAAATTTATCAGAAACTGGATTTATAAAATCAAGGCTAACAACATTTTTTTGCGAAATATATAATGATATATTAAAATATAATTCTATTTTATTTTCTAGTAGGTACTTACGTTATTTTAATAAGACACATAAGAATACTTAAAATTTCTTAGACTTTCCAAAGTCAGACAAACCACGTGTAACAAATTACTTTTTTGTATCAGTTATGGAATATAGACTTAAGTTGTATTCGAATAGTGATGTAAGTCTGTTCCAATAAGGATTTATTATTATTAAATATTATCTAAACATACACTCACCGTAAATATGTCTGAAAAAACAATAATGTCCAAAACTAACCAAAATATGCCTTCACGTAAAATTATAACAGACAGTCGTTAGGTTTATGATGTTAACAGGATCGGTTGCTAAGAAATGACGTTGCAGGACTCCTTGCGTTGTCAATACCTTGAAGAATGTGCATTGATTTTAAAAACATACGGCAGTGTCATTTGGCGCGAAATATTAAACAGCGCCATCTATTAGAATTACTTAGAACTATTAAGTGATGGCCTTCAATCTACTGCACCAAATTAGATAATTTTTTTTTGTTGCGTTTGTTATCGTTAGGGCAAGGTTTGTTTATTTAAAAATGTCTGTCTGTTTATTTGTTGCAGGTAATTTTAGAATATATTGTATTAGGAATATAGTAATATTTGAAAAAGGAAAACAAGGGTAAAGGGAACGGGAATAATATTGTAGCATAATAGAATATACTATTATGTTTGTGTGTTTGTTTTAGGCTTGCACTTTTTGCTGTAAAATGTGTGTTCGTTAAGACATGTAAAAACATCGAAATTTAACTTTCCAAAGCTCCTTTGGTAGTAAATTTTTATTTCGTTTCGCTTTTCATCGAGTTGAACGCGGATAAAAAACTAACTGTGGAAAAAATGTTGACAGGATGACAGGGCTAAAAAGCTCAGCAAATTCACTGAGCTTACACAAAGCACGCGAGCTATTTTGGACATTATGATATGCAGCATAAGAGTTAATTTTGTGTTCTAGTATATTGCTAAGTTTCGTCCCGACAACATTGTATCTTTGTCGGTTGGGATCCCGAATAATCTGTAAACAAATTGTTAAAATGCCGCATTCATGGCTTACAACGAGAGATTTTTTGGACAGTCACATTTTTTTGGAAGACTACAAGTCAGCTATTTTTGCTTGGCTGGCGATTTTTTTAATATGTGCTCGAATGATTACTTATTATGTTATTTTATGTGACGGGGAGCAAAGGGGGTAGGCGGTTTACCTGTTTGTAAGTAATAACTGACAAGTGCATTCCAGAAAGGTCGTGCTAGACTTTGGGAAAATAGTGATTGCAATTTAAAAGTTTATAAATTAATTGTGTATATATAAAAAGGAAAACAAGACATTTTTATGTTTGTTACCTCAGAACTTTATACTGGGTGAACCGAATTTGATGATTCTTTTTCTATTTGACAGCGTGTGGTTACAATTCAGTTGGTCCAGTAACCAGATTTGACAATTTGAAGTAGATTTCTTTTAGAAAGAAATAAAGATTATTTTAAGGTTATGTTGCACTAGCTTCAACCTTTGACCTGGTCAGCGTTTTTTTCTTCGGCTTTCATACAAACTTTCCACCCCTTTCGATTTTACTTACAGACAGCCAAGACGGACAACGAAGTGATCCTAGAGAGTTACTAGTAAAATTGGACATTCCAATGTCCAATTTATTTCTACACCGAAATCAATCAAAATTGGATTAGCGGTTTAGGTATGAATACGTAACAGATAGTGTTTCTTTCACATTTAAAATATTAATTAAAGAAAGCACCTTATGGATTTCAGTCCCCACCGTTGAGCTTTGAAAGCATCATAATTTATGGTGGAAGCTTTAAATCTTTGTCTAGAAATTAAAGCCAGACACGAGGTCGTATTTCATCGGAAATGCTGACTTTACTCATCAGTACTGTGAGTCCGCTCTGCAGTCTGTGAACGACGGCCTCTCAAAAGAATAGCCCTTAACATAGTGCTAGAAGCGATGATGTAAAAAGCGAAGACTTACAACTAAAGTGCATGAGCTGTTATCTTGAAGACGACTGTGCTGGTCATCTTTCTATTAATACTGAATTAAAAGAACTTCAAGTAAAAGGTAATACTTTTATTTTTCATTATAAAATTTATAATGAAAAATAATATTACGTTCAATTTTATTTCAAGTCCAAGAGAACAATGAAAATATTTAGAACATTCCAAATTCTGTTCTATAATTTGAAGATATATTATTTTTAAACATTTCAACATTGGACCTGCCTGAATATGCCTGATCTGAAATTTCCAGGTCAACATATCTATCGTTAAATATAAACAATACTTCTCAATTAAGCAAAAACCTAGTTCTTGATGAAAAGAAAACTTATCCAAGTATTAACTTACTTAATTTGTAGTATAAGTTTCTGAAGTATTTTTTTACATGGGGAAACTCCGTACTGGTACCCATCCGCCACAAGGGCCGACGGTGTGTTCGAACCGATTATGGCGTAGACGTAGATACTTTTTGTTCCCGACACACAACACACAACACTATGTATGCAATATGTATGTGTGTATGTGTTAAGTAGAAGCAACTGGACTTAAAAACTGATTACTTATGCGCAGGGAGTGGAGGATTTCATACTGATTCTATAAAAACAAATATTCATCGGTAGCTTGTGTCTGATACCAGACACGAAAGTGTCCACGTTTGCGCCGTGCCTAAAACCCCACGGCAGTTCCTTCTTGCCACTGCGTGGCCAAGACATGGAAACGGTGTTTCAAATTACCACTAGTTCCTGAGGTATAGAAAAATGACAACAACAAAGCCGCAAGCAAACGTTCCTGGATAAGCAGATGTGATTTATGTAAAATATATTTAGAGTCTTAAATAATTTAATATTATTTTCAAAAATAAACTAAAAAACATTGCGAGAAATAATATTCCTTAAATACCGCAAGTATAAAGTAATGTAAAACGTTTGCATTTTACTGCACTTAATTTACTAAATGAAAGAGAAAAATATGCGAAAAGCGAAAAGCTAGCCGTAAGCGCTTTTATTTTTTTTAATCTTTCCCAGTTCCTGTGCAGGGCATGTTAAAAAGCGGAAAAGAACGCAATGAATATATCAAATTAGCGTTCGGCCGGATGCTACAAAGGGTACTTTGTTTTTTTTTCTGCAACTACATTTCATGTTATTTATTAAAATTATTCTGTCTAAGAGAGATTATATTTACATGTAAAATATTTTGCAATAATAAAGATGTAAAGAGAAAAAAGTCTACATGTAAGAGATATTATATACATATCCTCTACTACTAGAGTAGTTAGATAAAATTCTCGACTCTTTTAGAGTACCTGGTCGATCGGCTGGATAGGAAACCTTCATAGTAGATTATTGCACCGAGAGCAAATTGAGGTATTAATGCACGAGTGTTATGTTGGTGCACGAACAAAGGCGAGGACACAAATGATAAAGAAGTGCATTAATTACTCACTTCAGCGGGGTGTACTTTTATTTCAATTGTTAATAAACTATCTATTTCCAATGTTTTAAACTTTTCTTGCTAAATATGTTGTATCAAAGTTTTACAATGGTTACAGCTTGTGCGCCTCTTATTTTTTCTTGCGAATTTATTCAGTCGATTTTTATTTTTAGCCAATATCTTTTTTATTCGATGCATAAGTTTTATATGAAACTTAATGGGAGAGATTAGTCCTCTTTGGTAAATTTATATGAAAATAAAAAACAGCGCAGTAATGAAATTTCATACAACATTACTGCTCTGTTCTAAACAGAAAAGGCGTCCTTTGTTATCTGTTATGTAGTGATTAACGATACCATTACTGAGTAGTTGGAAGAAAAAGATTTCTTTTCTTTTTCGTCTCCATCATATGATGATGACTTCATCTTCACCACCTCCGGTAATTTTAATATAATAAAGCTTTTTATCTAGTATCAAATCATCACTTAAGTTTAAGTGAGAAAGTATTGAAGTGCTAATCTGTTCACAAAATCAAAACCACATACATGAATTATTATTACTGTCTGTGCTCTAAAAGTGTCTTGAAACTTTTTTTCAAATTAGAGTGTTACTTTACGAGACTAGTGTTTCAAAGTCTTGCACTAGTTTACACTTTGTGAAAAGGTGTTCAATTTCTAACTTGTTTACCATAACAAAAAAGCTATATAGCAAAACTTAATAAGCAAATAATGTAGGTAAATTTACGAAGGGTGACTGAACAATGAAGGAGATTAACCCGTCAGCGCGCACATATGTTCTCATTAGGCCCATAAAGCAAACTTTGTGTTGAAACGCGACACGCCGAGAAAATACATAATTCATGACAAAAATAGTTCCTCAATTTCCCTTATTTCAGCGCAAGATCCTTGGAAGTGATAATGGGGTGTTTATTCGAAAAACAATTTGAACGAACACTTTGGTGCCGTTTATTTTTGCAAGATAAAGTATACTTATTCTTTAATGCGGCTCTTTCTACTGTTTTCTACAAACACTGTATTCCTATTTACATCGAACTTAGCATAAAGTATAAGCTAGCTAACTAGCTTCTTGCGTATAATAGTTAACCCTTTCGACCGCTGAGCTATTCACGATTTTGAAAGGACATAGCGTAAAATGAAAGAATAAGTACATTTTAGTGTTTTTTTATTTGTATTACTTTATGTATTTTTAAATTTAAAGAAAAACTTCTAGGTATACTTTCTACAAACACTGTATTCCTATTTACATCGAACTTAGCATAAAGTATAAACTAGCTAACTAGCTTCTTGCGTATAGTAGTTAGCCCTTTCGACCGCTGAGCTATTCACGATTTTGAAAGGACATAGTGTAAAGTGAAAGAATAACATTTTAGTATTTTATAATTCGTATAACTGAATATAATAAATACATAGGACCATATGACACACAGACGTCTATTCCTAAGGTAGACAACTTAATGCCTGTGTTAATATATAAGCTATTCATGATTTTAAAAGTATGAGTACATAGTTTAAAGTGAAAGAATGAGTACATTTTAGTATTTTATTATTTGTATAACTGAATATAATAAATACATAGGACCATATGACACACAGACGTCTGTTCCTAAGGTAGACAACTTAATGCCTGTGTTAATATAAGCTATTCATGATTCTAAAGGTATGAATACATAGTGTAAATTGAAAGTGTGTATATTTTAGTGTTTTGTTATTTGTATCACTAAATATAATTATAATCTAAAAGAAATAGTCATCTTTGTGACTATTTCAAAAGCGTTTCAATAACACTAATCATAAACTTACAACTTAACAAATTTTAACTAACTGTTACCCGCGACTTCCTTTGGAATTCAACAAACAAATACTTTGTATATAATAGCGAAATTTTTAATTTTTGCTTGAACCTTCTAGACGTGCATTTAACATATTTTGCATGTATAAGCACATAAAATGTATTTTTTGTCTTTTTAATATTTTCGCGGACGGAAGACTATGAAATGTGGCACAATTGTAGTTTATATAGACGAGAGTATGCGAATGCTAATATTGTTATAAAATGTGCATTAATAATGTATAGATTTATTAAAATAGAGCCTCACGCACACAAATGCCAAACGATTTATACACACATGTATACATTCTATTCATGAGTTGTGTCGAAGCGTGGTCGTGACAACCGAATATGTTATTTAATTGTCAAAGGAATAGATGTCATTGTACTAAGAGTTAAAATTATAACTAAATACGCAATTCTAAAGATTTGTGGCCGAATTTCGACCTTCATGTGAACATTTTTACCAGAACAATTAGGCACACACATATCTGGTGAATAGTGGCGCCATCTGTACGGATCATTCCGGTCGACCGGTGCGAATACGGTCGGGTGTCCGAACGGATAATCCGGTCATGCGGATAATCGCTTATACGGTTAAAATAGGGTGGGTATTTAATAAACTGTCAGTATAAATAGTTTAAATGTGCCAAAATTTGAAGTAGGCGATATACGTAGCTTTGAATACAAATATGTCTTGCAAGTAATCTTCTTTTTTCAGTAAAGTTGAAGCTATTTTTTTTTTTGATTAAACGTGTTTTAGTTGCTCCTAAAATAATCACCACCACCTTACGCAGACTGACGGACGGACGGATAGACAAACAGACAGACGGACGGACAGAGCGAAATTATAAGCGTTCCTTGTAGCACTATGGAAACCTAAAAAATGGCCAAAAGCGTGTCAAGACACGCGTAAATAGAAGGGTTCCTTACCTGGTCCACGATAAAGGTATTTTCTAAATAACTTCAAAAGTTGTCCAATTTAGCTGAAAAAAAAACATTCTTAATTAGTTTTTAGCATGTCTATTAACATTAAAAATTTCAAGTCTCTCCATCTAATTGTTTGGAAATCCTAGGGGGTTGACAGATGTACGGACGGACAGGGTGAAACTATGAGGGTTCCTTGTTGTAGGAACGCGGAACACCAAAAATTAAAACAATAACTGAAATTTAAGTTGATTTTTTCTTTAATAATGTTTTACTGAATCCTAAAATATTAAAATATTTCTTTAAAAAAAATGCCTTAAACCGTAGCAATGTCTCGCTTCCATGAGAAATGTACACGGGGCATATGCGAAAACAATTAAGGTGGAATTTTTAACATTAGGGAATTCTTTTTAAAATTAAACAACCGCATCGCGCATACGTTATAAAGTTAGCCTCTGAAATTTATTTAAAATTCCGTGTCTAGATTTACTTTTTACGCAACCGGTAAAATTGTCTTCAGGTGTAAACCGTGTTTTACAAAAATGCAAATTTCAAAGAAAAACCAACCAAAAAACACTTTCGAAGAATCCAAAACGACTCGTATCAATTTTATATAGGTCTGAAAATGGATTGCGTTGGCATTCAGGAGTGCCGGCCCGTTTGCCCCTATATATCGCACGCATAGGCATAAACTGACCTAACTCAAAAAAGCTGATTTTTATGTCCATGGGCGCCGGTAGGCACTTCGGTGCCTGCTGCCTGCTCGTCTGCCCCCTTGTAACATAAAAAAAAAAAATATATAATCTGTAGTCATCTGTCAAGTTGCAAAATAATTTATAATTCACTAGCTGTAACCCGTGATTTCCTCTCTTCCTTCCCTTAATGTTAATCATACCAAACGAACAATACTAAATTTAAGACTTTATAGTATAGTAAACATTATCTGTGCTTAAATGTATGCCCTTTTATTATGTTTATTATAATGTAATCCCATAATTATTTCGAAATTATTAACAAAATCTACATTCCGGAGATACCTGGAACAAACAGACTAACGGACAAAAATGTTTTAATTATACAAACCTTGTCCTGAAAATAATGCATACAACAAATTCAAATAATATTTTATTCAAGTAGACATTTTGAATATAAAATCATAAAAAAAGATCATCCAAATTGGTGCAATCGTTCCGGAGGTAAGCGCGAACATACATTTCGGAAATTAATTTTTATTTATATATAAAAGATAAAAAAAAAAATTACATGCGTCCAAGAAAATATCCGTTATCTGACAAATAGTTGGAACCAGTAACACCTTTAGCCCTATCACTTGCGAGGAACAAAGCCAAGTCCGCTATTTCTTCTGGCTCAGAAACTCTGTTAAGTAGAGTCATTGCTTTCAATATATTCAATGTATGCTCTGTTTGAGATGTTTCGAAAATGTCAGTCCCAACTGGCCCTGGGCTAATTGTATTCACCCTAACACCGTGTGGAGCCAACTCTATAGCAGCGCAAGAACTAAAATGGTTTAACGCTGCTTTTGTAATGCTGTATGGCATAAAATCCATCACTGAGGTTGGTAACTGTCCCGATGTACTTGAAATGTTGATAATATTTCCCTTGGTTTTGATCAAATGAGGTGAAGCAATTTGTGTTAAATAAATAACAGCGCGAATATTGACGCTTGCAACGGCATCATATGCTTTTACTAAATTATCATTTAGTAAATTTCCTTTTGTTATAATTCCCGCGTTGTTTATTAATATATCTATTTCACCAAATTCTGCTATGGTTCTATCAATAATACGTTGTGCGTCTTCATCTTTGGATACGTCTGCTCGAATCACTAATGGATTAGAGCACCGACTAGCGACTGATTCTAGCCTTGTTTCATTGCGTCCAACCATCACTACCTTTGCGCCTTCAGCACTGAACGCTATCGCTATAGCAGCTCCTATACCGGAGCTCGCTCCAGTCACTATAACAACTTTGTCTTTAAAATTCATTTTTATTTCTTATTCACTTTTAGCAATAATTAACAGTAACCATAGAAAACGAAAAATATTAAATTCATGTGGTCTGGCAGATTTATGCTTGAATTTATACCTTCTTAAAACGATTACCAACATTTGATTACGTACATGTTTCGAAATAATGTATAATAAAACGATACTTTATTTCTCATTAGATTAATTATACAAGCCATTAGACTAATTACATCTATACATAGAAAACAAAATTGCCATTAAATTCTATTTATATGTTTTTGTGTATAAAAAAAAATTGAAGGGTCTGTTTGTAACGTCCAAATGATTTTGTCTTACTAATTACATATATATACCGACATAAATGTGAAAACCTGTGCTCAGTGGCGCAAATTTGCGAACATAAAACCTTTAATCGCGAAGATGGTTTCCTACTAGCAATTACCTGGAACCCAGTGATAGAACTGTGCGCCTCTTGCTACCGTGGTAGGACTTAAAATCAAAAAAGTGACGTAGTGTCACTTTTTGATTTGAAATCGTAGTGAGTGTAGTTTGTCGTGCAAATCCTGTGGCTCCGATAAAGAGAACTAGACGGAGGGTAGACAGATACTGCCCATGACCACTCGACCTGACACACTGCAGCCCCCACAGTCCAGTCGCGACCACGATCCATATAACTGGATCGAAATATCGATAAATCAAAATTAATTATCGTGGTACCCACTCGTTATAAATAGATCATAATAGTTATACCTAATAATTATTTACAGCATTTTTTAAGAATTTGCCTTTTTTATTATATTTCTCACCGATATCTAGCATTGCATTTAAATAATTCAAAGAGAAAGAGTTAAAATCGTGTAGAGACCATTTTTAAATTGCCCCCCTTAACCATCAAATTGCTCCTTTGTGGGGCGTGGGCCCCACGTTGAGAAACACTATCGTTGTTTGCCATACATAGTCAGAATAAGGTGTAGAGTTAATGAAGTTACGACGTGTAGAGTAAGGGCGTCTAGAGTTAGAGGCGTGGCTCTAAAAGAGATCCTATAAGTTTTTGACAGAGCGAGCCATATAGTTTCGTTGTGGCAACATTTTACATGAAAATATTTTTGATGGGAGTTAACTTCTTTTTCTAATAGCCATGGAACCAGCTATACTCGGAGTCTCTTGGGTGGACCGTATTCGCAATGAAGACATCCGCCAACGAACCAACTTGCAATAGTTGCCAGCTTCGATATTTTTGAACGAAAACGACTTGGGCACCATCAAAAGGGCCTTTTTTTTTAGTTAATTAAATAACAATTACGTTGAGGAATCTTAATGTCTGATATTTGTGTGTCTTGTGCTTTTTTCCTCTTTGGTTCTAACCCCGCCTTCCCTTACTATAATAAGCTTGCAAAAGCTCGTCTGGAAAAGATCGCTTAAGCTCGATAAGATCCCCTTTGTGAGCAACTTATATTGCTTTGTTACTGTCTCCTTTCATATGTGTACAGAAAAAAACCTTATGTATGTGTTAATTCCATTTAAATAGATTTTATTCGTTACTAACTTATTTACCTACCTACATTATTGTACGTAGATGTTACATTAGGTTGTAAATAGGAAACTAAAACTATTATTAATGTATTTTTTAATTTCTGGGCTTAAACTGAACTGCTTCCCTCGATATCTATAACAATGTTTAGTAATTATGCAGTCCCCAAACATGTATATTTTTAATTAGTTTTTTCGCGAAGTTGTTGTTTGCTCTCTAGTAAGTGATATTCCGTCGGAGGAGGTTGAAACTTTTTTTGGCAAAATTTTCTAGTTATGAATGCTACAATACGGCATTCTGGCTTAAAACGACCAAGGCGATCGCTGTATTTAAACAAAAAAATAACCGCTTTTAACCTGTCGGCAACAGAGTTACTTTTCACGCGAAATGAGTGATATTCCGTCGGGGAAGGTTGACATTCTGCGCGAAACCTAACTCTGTTACAGTTAAATTAGAATTTAACACAGTGGTTATTTTTTTTTGTTTTTAAACAGCGATCGTGCAGCGACTTTAGCATTCATAACTCGAAAAAAAAGTCAGCCTCCCCCAATGTTATATTACTCATTAGAATGTAAACAACGATTTCAAAGGAAAAAAAAAACAAAAATATGGATTTTTGCGTATATCTCTCAAACTTTACTTAATATTTAAACGCTGGACCTTTTATACAACCTAATTGAAATTTTTAATATTAATACAAATTAGTAATACTCCCTAATAAAAAGGAAAAAAAAAAACCGTAAAAATAGCTTGTGTTTAAACTAAAACGTTTATTTAACCTTCTAAAAATAAACAAACACTGTCCAATCGTGTGTGTGTAACCGAATTGGATTTAAAACCGATCCCACAAAAAATGATTGCCTAACGATTGTTATTTTCGTTAATCCTATAAAAATATCTCGTTTCAAATCAACAAACCTTAACAGAATGATTTTACGTGAATATAAAATATATATTGTTACCTCCAGTAAACTAAGAAGATATTTTATTATTATCCAAATAGCAAATTTATTTTTTTTCAATTCTATGTATTCGTTAACTTAGCATCACTGTGATCAAAATGCTTTTGCTCGATATAAATGTGTTTTCCGTAAATGGTTTTTTAACGATTGTTGTTTCGTTAATCCTATAAAAATAGCACGTTTTCAATTCGGGCGGTGTAATGAATTGTTTTCCATATGTAAATACGAATGATTTGTTGGTTTACCTTTGTTATACTTTTTTGCCTTCGCAAAATATATTTATTTGTACACGGCATTCCGCGTAACGAGATTAAGGGATTGTTACAAATGGAATATATTAGGCAAAATTATTTTCATGTCTGAATATACGAGTAGACCATGATATATTGCCTTACAGAGTGTATGGACATTTTTTATGACTATCTGTGTTCGCAACTTCGTCCACGCAAAATTAGGTAAAAGAATAGATTCAAATTTAGCGTGATATTTTATAGCATGCTTTGATAAATGGGCTATCTAACACTGAAATAATTTTTCGAATCGGACCACTAGTTCCTGAGATCAGCACGTTCAAGCAAACAAACAAAATGTTCAGCTTTATATATTAGTAGAGACTATAGATAAGAAAAGCCTCAGAAACTCAACAGTAGAAGGGATGGACTGAAAATTACAAAGAACGCCGTTCAATTCTCGAAGGTCGTATATCATAAAATCTCGAAAACTGCGGGACGTACAAAAATGAAATTTGGCAAAGAGACAGTTCCGCTAATCCGCTAAGTACGGATTTTTCGATAGGGCCAGGTTAAGGAGGTCTCTCGCAAGCTTAATTTTACGCGGACGAAATCGCGAGAAACATCTAGTTGTAAATAACCCTCACTTGACTTCAATTAAAATTATAACGAGATGTTCTGGTTCACCAGAACATCTCGTTATAATTTGGAATGGAATTGATAAGATGATTAATACCATTCCAACCTTAGAATGGTGTTATTCATTTTGTGAATTCCATGTGTATTATTCCATATTCTGTGAGAAATAATTGACGAGCAACCTCCGACCTCCGATTCTCCATCATAAATTCAAAGCCACCAAACGTATCGTAGCTCTGAACGAGGCAGATCAGCATTGCATGAATAAATAAGAACTTGTGGGCCAGAACATATCGCACGCTTAAACGTTAACTGACCTATTACTGTGAGAAAGAGGTACTGGTACCCGGACGCGCCGGCCCAATTCGGCTACAAGCATGGCGCTACCTCTAATTAAAGAAATTATTTGCATTTGTCAACGATGTGTGCCTATCTACATAATTATATATCTTCAACTTATTATCATTTAATATTTTTAATTTTCCATAAATTAAAAAAAAAACTAAATAAAAGAAAATTTTAATCCGGCACAGTGTATCATTGAAAGAAAAAATCTCAGTCGAAGAGAAAGGATGAGACAAATTATATTAACGTGACGGAAGCCGCGGACTAAATGCTAATTTTATTATGCCGAAGCCAGACAAGTTAGCTCAGTGTTTGTATGTACATTTTTGTCCTTTAAGACTTCAAAGTAATACAAAACTTTGCGGAGTTACCCAAAGTCCCCGGCCACATCATTGAAATGATCATTCAAATGAAGCTATGCCTGGCTCCGGCATTAGTACAAAACTTTTGACTGACGTGCTATGTAAAATTATTATTCTATAAAGTATTCACTTGAGAAGGTTCACAGAAATACTTAGAACTGTACAAAGAAGGAAACTCGAATATCTGGGTCACATAATGCGAAATAAAAAGTATGAACTACTCCAACTCATAATACAGGGAAAAATAAAAGGCCGCCGAAGACCTGGCCGTAGACGGATCTCCTGGCTTAAAAATCTGCGCCAGTGGTTTAATTTAAGTTCGAGATCACTATTTAGAGCAGCTGTCAACAAAGTACAGCTAGCCAAGATGGTTGCCAACCTCCGATAGGAGAAAGAAGAAGAAGAATAAAGCATTCGGTCAGTACCACGTCCTATGGAAAACATAATGGAGTCGTTTATGAAAGTTAATCTGCTAATAGATGAGCTAACACATGGACGCGATAACGTGTGCGAGGTCCGCTAGTTAGCAATAATAAGGGGATTAATTTATTCCTATTGTTTTCATCAATGATTGAAACAACATAATATGTATTATCTAATACATTGGTTGCGAGCACTCACAGTTTCAAATGGCAAAGTTTGTGAGCATGTTTCGAAGCGCCACATTGGATCAGTTTCAAGTGTGAAGCGAGTTAAACTTGACACTTACATAGATACACTTCTGGTTGAAATAGTGAGGGATATATTGAATAGGAGCTATATTGAAGTGTTAAGTGTACTCGATAGAAGAGATATTCTGATCGAAATGGAAGCTAATTAAATATAACTGAAAGAAAAAAAACTATTTCTTTACCTATTCCTTTAACGAAAATGAAATATTTCTCAATAAGAATTGTGGCGTCCACTGATGATAGGCACAATTTAAACAACAGTAAGTGAGTACACAGTTCAAATGGCACGTCTGCTCACCACGGATTACTGCTCGTGAATGGCTGCCGCTAACAACCCGATGTGTCTTCTATTGTTATGTAAATTCACATCTACCCCTATTTTAACTGAGAATACATCACAAGAACTAATTAACTACCGTGAAAATACTTTCTCGATACTTTAATAATAAAAATAATTCTTTTCCCATTCTTAATAAAACTAAACATCTTAAAACGATATTCAAAATAAACTGTACTTAATAGGAAATTACTACAACATTAATTGAAAATCGTTAGTAATAGAATAGCAACACGCATACCTCTTCTAGTTATTCTTATCCCGTGATAATAAATCTTCCATTTTAATGTTGTCATGTTCAGTATAAATTAAAATGAACTCGGAACGTTGATAAGGGTCACTGGACGCTAATACATTAAACGCTTGAGCTGATATTTCTGTTTTAATTACGCTTTCATTGCGCTTCACCCTTTCAGATTTATTTGTAACAAGATGAAGATACTGGGGGCCTCGTTTTGTTCAACGGACGGTAAAAACATTGTATTACAAGTACCTACTTTGCATAAAAGCAGTAGCATTATCTTTTATTGAAAAATGATTTGGCAAATTACAAAATTGTACACCAAAATTCGCGGTGTTTTAATACGAAGTTTAAAATAACCTGCTGATTTCATCGTCGTAAAAAATATTTCGTGATGTTTTGATTTTACAGTTATTATTATTACTTAATTGACTGGCCCATTGGCGTAGTTGGCAGTTACCCTGCCTTCCGTTACGTGGGTTATGGATTCGATTCCCGCCTCAGGTCTGGGTGTATTATCTATATGTAGGTAATAATATATTTCTAAAAATAAAAATATGTGTGTATAACTGGCGTCTGTTACCTATAACACATGCATTAAGTTGTCTACCTTAGGAACAGACGCCCGTATGTCATGTAGTCCTATTTATTTATTTTAAATAAATATATACAGGACTATATGACACACGGACGTCTGTTCCTAAGGTAGACAACTTAATGTCTGTGGTATATGTTTAAATAACGAGGTAATGATACCATATTCGGCTTAGACTTCTGGCTAATTTACTAAACTACTTTGCTTAAATCCGCGAATGAATACGAGGAAAAATCGGTGCAATGCTGCAGTGGGTTCGATTCCCACCTCGAGTCTGGGTGTATTATCCATATGTATGTATTTATATATTTCTAAAAAAAAATAATTTGTGTTTAACAGGCGTCTGTTAACACAGGCATTAAGTTAGGAACAGACGTCCCTGTGTCATATATTCCTGTATATATTTATTTACTTAATTTTCTACGCAATTTTATTTATTTTTTCATTCATAAGAACAATTACAAGTACAATTTTGACAATAACAAATACAACAAACACAAAAAAAAGGATTATCGAAATCGGTCCAGCCATTCACGCATGACAAAGACCAGGAGAAATCGGGATCAATTGTTATGTACATATAGATATAGTCTTCGATTGAAAAATACGCCTTACGAAAAAGCGTGTTTCAAAAATGTCGTTTAAATTGAATTTTGTTAAAGAAACATAGACTCGTATTAAGGGGTTCAATAGCTCAACAGTTGAAGGCATGGACTAAGTTCAGCAAGGTGCCCGGTTCAAACCCCAACTCCGCTGGGGTGTTATTACGGCCACTCCTGATACAAGCTTTTAATTAAAGCTTAATATGAAGGGAAGCGGGAATATTACATATACCTAAAAAGAATTTATTCTATATTTTTTTAAAGTATTTAAAGGTCGTGCAGATGTCCATGGGCGTCGGTAGGCACTTCGGTGCCTGCTGCCTGCTCGTCTGCCCCCTTGTAACATAAAAAAAAACCTTTATAGGAGTTAAAGATTTTAAACTTAAGTCTTCGTGGTCTATTAACATTATGATCTATTTATAACGGCCCTAAATAACCATGAAATGGTCATTGTTACGGGTTTACGGAAAGATTTGGGTGTAATACTATTATGTATTTAACTAATTAAACTAACTAATCTAAGTATACTGAAAGTATCTTAAGAGCTCCAGGAGAGTTTTTCTTATCCTGAGATAAACCTTTCTTAAACCAGGCCACGGCTACTCCAGAGTTCGAAGTCAGTTATAGCCGATTACAAAATCCATTCATCCATGTAACTCGATCGAAATATCGATAAATCAAAATTAATTATGGTGGTACGTATTCTTTATAGATAGATCATAATGTTTATGGAAGTGTTAACGCTCGATCCAATCAAATATATCAATAACGAATTAGGAATTCCGTCTAGTAAATTCTTAGCACTAATAAAATTAAATCAACTCTTAACAGAGCGTACGGACGAAATTCCTGGTTACAAGTTAATAATTAAAATTTATTTAAACTTGTAATAATTTAAACCATAGACAATCGTACTCTTCATTTTTATTGCTAATCCTACAATCAAGGATAATCGACATACAGTTAGGAATTCCAGCAAGCAAATTGTCTGCACCAATCACATTAAATCAAATCTTAACAAAGCGAACGGATGTAATTTCGGATTCCTAGTTAAAAATTATAACCATCTGTAATGATTTCGTGAATGTTTACATTAATTTCATATTTTATTCGTGCATTATGTAGTCGTAATTCTTTATTAATTTTGTAAAGTCAAATGTAAGTTTATGAAACGATGTTTTTATTTATGTTTTTGTCAATAAGTTAGTTTATTCTAGCTTTTCTACGTGTCGATACTTGAGTGACTTGGAGGTGGTAAAGAGAGCAGCTTTCGCGGCGATTCATTTGGACGATTGATCGCGAAGTCTATTCTACAATTAAGCATTGAATTGAACCTATAATAAAGTAAAGTCATATTAAAGTATATTATTGAGGCTTACATTATAATTGAATAAGTATTGAATATAAGTACTGAAGTTTAACTTTAGTAAAATCTATTAATGTATTGAATAAAAGTGAATTAATGTACCTGAGTTGTTTGATATCTAAGCTTGTAATAATTTGAATCATACTTCAAATGATAGCAATTCGAATTTTAAATTCGGAATCATTTGAGTCATAGACAATTCTACTCTTCATTTTCAACGCCACCACACCATCCAATCAAGTAATATCGATAGCGAATTCGGAATTCCATCGAGAAAATTCCCAATCGCCAATAACATTAAATCTAATCCTAACAAAGCGTACTATTTCACCGCGCTCCGTCCCCACCCTAGCGTTGTCGATAATAATTTATAGGCGTTCCGAGAAACGTATCGCTAAGAACAATACGGCCCTTAAAGTTGTTGTCCAATGCACTTTCAAAAACTCCGTGTCGACACAAATCAAACTCGCTTAAAAAGCACGTTGAAAAATTATATGACAACTGGTTTCGTAAGCTTTCTTAAATTCCCTTTATAATCCCTTTTTCATTTTTGTTTTAAAGAAATACTAAAACACTTTAATTAGTATATATAATGTTCTCGTTTTTCCTACAACTGAACGTAAAGCTTGTGTTTAATATAAAAAAGATAGACCGTTGGTGTCCAAGCAGCTTTTTTTTTTATGTTACAAGGGGGCAGACGAGCAGGCAGTATGCACCGAAGTGCCTACCGGCGCCCATGGACATCTGCACGACCAGAAGTTTCTGTTCCGCAATAAACAGGGGATCATATTTAAACGTTGTTTTGTCTTCATGAATGTTGCGGTTTAAAAAATGTTGAAAAAATCATTTTTATAGAGAAAAATTACAAGTAATTAATTAAACGTTCCGAATCTAATTAATATTACAGAAAAAATAGCCATAAAAAACTCCAAAGAACTTTTACTGTTTTCAAATAGACACCACTGTTCTAACATTTTTGCCTAAACATAAACATATAACAACGTCAAAAAATCTTAAATTCTTTGGTGCCTGGAATATCTCATATTAACCCGGTAGCCTAAATTCGTCATTAAGGGCCGGCAGCGCATCTGCTGGCCTACTGGTCGTGCAGATGTCCATGGGCGCCGGTAGGCACTTCGGTGCCTGCTGCCTGCTCGTTTGCCCCCTTGTAACACAAAAGAAAAAAAAACCTTGATTCATCTCATGAACGAAATAGGTTCTCATTACTCAAATTAAATTAATAATATCAGATTACTTTTCAATACAAGTCAAAGTTGCAAAAATTCGTTGGCCTTTATTAGATCTTAAAATCGTATGCATATGTACTAATCACACGGGATTTTGTTACTGCAGCAAGGTGGATACGACAGTAAATACGGTTTTGCAAACGGCAACGGATCCTATTTGTTTGTCTGTTTGTTCCGAAATGGCTGGACCGATTTTGATGGGACTTTCACAGGCAAGCAGCTGATGTTACAGGCAGTAACAAAGGTTACTTTACTTTAAAAAAACTACTAGTTATTTTTTTAAAAGTAAAGAAAGAACAAATGAAAAAAATTTACTTCTTTATTTTTAGAAAAATAATTAGGGTTCGACAAAAGAACATGACAAAATCGCTGAATTCACGCGGGTGAAGTCGCGCGTGACAGCTAGTAAATAAATGACAATGTTATGTCACAGGATCGCCCAGCGTATGTTCCTGAAGCTAATGGACAATGGCTTTGTCAGCAAGCAGTCGATGGACCAGCTGTTCTGCGAGAACTGTCAGAGGTTTTTGGCCGATCGGTGAGTACTGTAGGTGTTATAAGAGGACCGTGTTATAGGGGGGATCCCCTATTACACGGTGCTCTTATAGCGCATGAACATTGTTCTATAATATATAATATATTTAACATTATTGTATGTGCATTTGGGGCCGTACAAAAGCGTTGCACAAGAGTGATCTTACAACGCGTTTTCCAATAAAGTGGAATAAACCTACCGTGTTATAGCGAGGTTACAATCATTCGTTTTCATATTACTTGGGAATTATGAGGAGGTCGTAACTTAACCAGTGGCTGGCGTTTACGTCGATCGCTAGGTTAAGTAGCTCTTACCGCGGCCCGATGATAGACGGGTGACCAATTCTAACAGTGGTTTTCTAATATCCGATCTCCTCCGTGCTTCGGAAGGCATGTAAAACAGTGGGACCCGATTAATGTCACTGATTGATACTAGTCGTTAGACTAGAGATTTTGGGGGTTCGGGAATCGAATCCACGACCCAGGAGCGAATGGCAGGGTCACTGCCCACTGACCGGTCAGTGGACCGGTACTGTACTGCATTAGACCGGAAGAACGTTAGGTAGAAGAAGATTAATAATAATTTTTGATTGTTTTCGGTAGGTTTGTGGAAGGGACGTGTCCCCACCCTGGCTGTTTGTACGACGGCGCGCGCGGGGACCAGTGCGACAAGTGCGGCAAGCTCATCAACGCCACCGAGCTGGTGCAACCGCGCTGCAAGGTGTGCGCCCACCGGCCCATAGTGCGCGCCAGCGAACACCTCTTCATAGAGCTGGGACAGGTACTGCGAGAGAATATTGCTCAGGCAACTGCTATTAAAAGAGCTGAGAAGACCGTAGCTTAATTAGTGGTTGACATTCGAGTCGATCGCTAGGTTAAGTTGCTCTTGCTGCGACCGGGTGATAGGTGGGTGACCCATTCAAGCACTGGTTTATATTTGATATCTGACCTTCCGTGTTTAGGAAGGCACTTAAAACAGTGGGACCCGATTAATGTCACTTTGTGAAATGATTCGTAAGGTTATAGAGATCGTGGGGGTTCCGAGGATGATGTCAGTGACGATGATACGAGTTTCCACTTCAAAAATACTTTGAAGAGAAAACTTCTAAGGCATGTTGGTATTTTTTTTAGGATGGGAATGGGAAAATAACTTTTAAATTCGCGTCGCTGTCACCGAATGTTTGACTTTGACGTCATCGTTACGGACAGCTCTAACGATTTTATTTTCACTTCTGTTGGGATCCCGGAGTGGCTGTGCTTTTTATAGTTTAATTGTATTTTGTCGTGTACGTGTGTCCAGTTGGAGCCGTCCATCCGAACATGGTTCAACGGCTCGGAGGGCGGCTGGTCGGCGCCGGCGCGCGCCGTCACGCGCACGTGGCTGCGGGACTCGCTGCGGGCGCGCGCGCTCACCAATTCCATTTTCTTCTTCCCTTTATTGTTTTAATAATATCAAGCTATTAAGCAATAAACGTAACACAATTTGTATCATATTATACTAAAAGCAAAGCCGATCAATAGCAGTTACGATCCAAAGTATTTTCACACCTATCTTAAGAATCCCTTGCTTAGTTGGATCAAGGTCGTGAGGAGATTCCTTCATCTTTAAACTTTATCACCTTTAGTTTGGGGCTGAGCTTCACTTCTGGGGGAAATCTACCTTTATATATTTGAAAATGTTTTGTTTTTATTAAAAAATAGAATCTGAAATAAGGTTTTCAATTCCACCACGCTTTTCTTCACTGTGAGTTGCGATAAGGTATTTATGTGAATTAAGAAGATTTTAATAAGATCAGAGGCGCCCGACGAGGGATTCAATTTGCCTCATTTAGGATTGAATTTAGCTACTGGGTCATTACAGTTTATTTATGAAGATCCGCGCACTCTGCCTATCAAGACTTAACCATATTAGGTATTAATTACTCCCACGTAGAAATTTTTACATACGTAACGAAGATACCAGTCTTTGAAGAAGTAACTCCATTCCTACGCCTATTTCAATTCGAAACGGCTCCGAATCTTGATGAAGCCGAGATAAATCACGACTTTACAACCATGTTTATATCGCATAAAAACTTTGATAATTTCGTCAAGCGTGATTGATGTTTTTTTGCTAATATTTTATGCATAACACCCTAATGTTACTATACTACACTTAAGCGAAGGAAACTTTATTTCGATTCACTTGAAATATGCGATTTTGTTACTGCCTAAAGTTACTTAAAAGAAACTTCTATTTCGGTGTATTGACTTTGTAACTGTCTTAAGGTTCTTAAAAGAAACTTTTGCTTTGGTTTATTTACAATTTGCGATTTTGTAACCGTCTTAAATTTTGTAAAATAAACTTTTATTTTTTATATGGTTTATTTGCCATTAACGATTCTGTAACTGCCTTAAGTTTTTAAAAAAAAAAAATTATTTCGGTTTATTACGATTACAATTTACGATTTTGAAACTAGTTTAAGTTTCTTAAAAGAAACTATTACATTAGGTTATTTGCAATTTACGATTTTGTAACTGCCTTAAGTTTCTTAAAAGAAACTATTACATTGGTTTATTTCCAATTTACGATCGGCTGATACCGGTTACAGTGGCATTTTGTTAGAATCTTACGTCTCGGCTTCTATTTGCCACCTCTTAATTAATACTCCTTATATTTTGTCTGAGATACTTTAAGTTAGTTTTTTTATGAGATTATTTTCTTTATTATAAAAGCGAAAGATTACCTAACACGGATTTTCAAAAAACTACTTGACGTACAACAATGAAATTTGGCAAGAATGTTATATAGTTGGTAGACACACCTTAAGAACATACTTTTTAATAGTGCCAGAATAAGGAGCTAGAGAAACAGCTAGTTCCATATATTAGGAACACTGATAACATTTTCCAATTAAAGTTTATGCTAGGATTTCGATTCTAGTACCTTCTTATCCAACATTCGACTGTTAAACTAACGAGACTCGCAATATCGTAGTTCTTGTAAAATGTATATCGCAATCATTCGTAAAATATTATAAATTTCCAGGGAGTAATGTCTGATTCTATCAGCTTAGGGGATTGTATTTAATAAACTATTAGATACTCTTCGGAATCGTCAAATATTTTAAAAGCTACCTTTGATGCGGAAAAGTGGAGCCGAGAAGAATCAGCAAGTAACTCGTAAGCCACTCTTTAAAAATAGTTCATACAAAATAGGAGTTTGTGATGTACTCACAGTTAAACTGTGGGTAGATGTTAGTTTATGTTACAATAAAAGACAGATCGGGTAGTTGTCAGCCATTCACAATGAGTCATCCGTGGTGAGCAGACGTGCCATTCGGGATGTGAACCTACTTACTGTTGTTTTATTTGTGTTCACCACAGAGTTCAATATAATTTAATTACATGTTAACTATAAAGTACAATTATGCAGCAAATCAGCTTCAAGAAATATTATCTTTCTTCTACTGTATAATACTACTTGCAAATAACTGATTTAACATGTGTATATTAGATCTCTGCGATACACATTTAAGTAAGGAACTCTAAATTTCTGTGTAATTATCAGTAGTCGAATGCAGTAGCTTAACTTCGTACGATTTTATGAAAGACATTATTCCGTTTCTGATTTGATTGGAATATGCTGACGTCATTTCTTGGTAGTCTGACTGATTGCATATGTTTAATTAATAATAGTCAATGTTTTCTCCGTGATTTTTCGACCAGAATAGTGCCGTTCCTTAATTGTGGACTTACATTTGACTATTAATCGCAGACATCACGTAGTTAGGGTTGCGTAGTAATACAAAGAACCCTTATAATTTTTTTCTGTCCGTCCGTCCATCCGTCTGCCTGTCCGTAAGGTGGCCCCCTCTTGAATTTCCAAACTATTAGACGTAGAGACTTGAAATTTTCCATGTTGATAGAACATACTAAAAACTCATTAGGAAAATGATTCTAAACAAAATCGGACAACTTTTGAAGTTATTTAACAGATACGTTTATAACCTATCAGATACGGAACCCTTTTATATAAGCGTGTCTTGACACGCTTTTGGCCATTTTAATTTTAAATGTAAGCAGATCGTGTGATCGACCCTAATATTAAGACGATTGATACGGCTTTAAATTAAATAGGTTATTAATTTGAGTTAACAAATTACAAATTAAAATTTATTTTTTAATTTGTTCACTTTTTTAAAGGGATCGTGATCGATTCGGCGTCGGTCGGGTTACGCGGTGGTGGGTCGGCGGCTTCTTGTGATCGCCAACAATTTGATACAATTACGGCAGCCTTATTTATGATTCCCAGTTATTTTCTGAGAAAGGTGACGATGGCCTTCGAAAGCTGGTGTCATTAAGGACGGTCGTACGTGTGCGACAGCCTCAATACAGCCAGCTCATAGAGACGTGTCTCTAATAATATCAATAAAACGCTCTTTGTAATTAATGCAATTATTAAAAAAAAATGCCAACTATAGCTCATAATATCAAAACCACATCTATGCCCAACAGTGGGACTAAATAGGTAAATTGAAGAAAACATTAAAATCTAATATAATGTCAAAGTATTTTTTTGGACAAAAATTATAATTATTTAATTAACTAGTTCTTTAGAACGAGATATATTTAGTATTTAAAATTATTGTTAACTAGTGGTCTGCCCCGGCTTCGCACGAATATTTACGTCATCGAAGTTTTCATACGGATCCCTAACCTTTTTTTAAATATTCCATAGCCTATTTTCTTCAGGGATAATGTATGATTTTTAAAAGGTGAAAGAATTTTTTAATCGGTCCAGTGTCTTAAAGCCTATACAATTCAGAGAGATGGAGTAATGACTTTGATCGTTATAATAGAGATTGGCAACGCATAGCCTTTGACAGAACCTTATGGAAAGCGGGTAGGGAGGCCTTTTCCTTGCAGTGAAAAAATAGACTCTAAATAAATAATAATAATATGTGAAGCGATATGTGAATTATGCGCGAAGCGAAAACTTTCGGTGCCATTTTCTGAAAATTTCTCGGACGAAGGTGTATGAAATACACAATTATAGTTTATCTAAAGGATAATGTGCGAATGCTGATATTTTCATAAAATATGCAATATTAAGACATTAAATTATTAAAATTAAACGCCACGCACACCAATGCCATACGATATACACACAGATGTATACATATTGCGATAATATTATGTCAATGCGAAGTTATACTGACCGTATCTATATTGACTGTCAAATGTAACATTGTCATTGAAAAAAAAATTTAAATTTTCTATATAACTTTAAATAATGTTATAGTCCGCAAATCTAAAGATTTCTGGCCGAATTTTGACCATCTGCCGGTCTCTTGTTAGGATTATCAGTTGCCAGGGGCGACCTCAAGATAAATAATTCCTGAGATCTCCCAAATTTAAAACTCAATTCTTCCCACACTACCACGATGTCTATAAACCCACAGCTATGCGATTTGAAAGGAATTTCCTGATGCACAATATCCCTACGAAATAACATGCCTGCATTCGTATTTCTAACCTGTTACAATTTAAGGACCTTCAAGAAAAGAGCTACGTAATTTCTTAAAGGTCTTCAAAAACACCCGTGTGAAAAGTGTTTAAAGTGACTAATAAGTGAGTGTTAATATGTTTCATAAGTGCGACAACTTGATTATAACACATACTTCTACCGTGAATTATTTATTATTTGTGTGTGTTTTAAGCTCAACAACTGTATAAAAAACTGCCTAAAGTGATAATTGAGTGACAATGAGTGTATTTAAAAACTAAATAGGTGATTGTTTATATTTCAAATTGATCATTAGATTCTTCCGAATTGGCTAAAAAGTTTAACATTCTAAATACACTTTTATTTAAATTTTAAATTAGCTACTGTTTATAATAATATTATTTATTAGCAACTAGAATCATATGGTATCAGTGTGAATTATTATAACCACCTGCTCACTTTATTTATCTTGCCATCTAGCAGATCCGGTTCACAATTACGTCATTTTTTTCCTGAGAAAAATTGTACGCATTTTTCAACTTCCTTCCTTAAAAGTGATCTACTTACGTGTCACTTAAATTCAAGTGTAAAGCAGTGAAGTGAACAAAATTCCAAATTTCTGCCTCTCACGGCGAAAGGCCTTTTTCTCGTAGTTATGTAACCATTTACGCCTTAACAGATTACAAATAATTTTGTAATGTTATTTTTCGCATTATTATTTTTTTCCTCGTCGATAAATCCAATTAATTTTGATATAAATGTATGGAAACGTTGATATTTATGTCAATCCACGCAATATTTTAACAACACGACGTATCACGATCGTGTCACGAATCTCTCTCTGCGCATTTAATATTTCAACTAGACTGTGAGACTAAACTTTTTCTACGTTAAGTTACAAATTCATTCATTTTAATGCGTCATCATTTTTAGCTCATTTAAGTTGCTTATTTTTTTTTACCGTCTCGTTTTCGGTCTGCCTCTTTACTTAGAACCGGCTTAGCATTAGAAAATCGACTAACGATATGGAATATTTTAATATAATTGGCGACGTGCCAAACAATTGCATTCTCTAACATACCAAACCTTACGCCTAAACTTTAATGAGCATTCTATTTGAACATCCGAAATTCAACAATAGACCTAATCAGCGATAGAAAATCATACATCACTACCGTTAGTGCACTATAATTCGTATCCGATATAATCACGAAGCGATTCAAAATCGATTCGTTGATCGACATAGCGACGCCCTGTCCTGCCCGGTCACAAAAGAAAAGAAAGTGTTGATGCCGTTAACCATGCTTAAATTTGGTGATGCGGTGACGATGTTATTTAACTTGGCGATATATGAAACATTTATCGGAGTTGCCATCACATCGAAATTTTGCCTAATTGTTTTTGCTTTTTATGTATAACAAGGGGCAAACAAAGGGGCTGGCAGATCATTTGAGTGACTACGCCCTTAGACTGCTCAACTACCAGAAGGTTCGCAGATCCGTTTGAAGAATGAGTAAGCTATTTTCTTGAATGTCGCCAGTCGTGTCGATTCGGAAACATTAGGGCTGGATGGACATACTTAGAAAATGAATTTTATATTCAAATTGATACATAAAATTGCCGTAATTTATTAGGTTTTTTTTTTTTTTAAATTAATCTCTATAAGGATTTGGTTTCAAGACTTTGTACACAAAATATTGAATAACAAATTTATAAGGAACAAATAATTTACAATAGATGTAAAATTTTGTGACGTATAAATTTTTGGATGTTAAATTACTATATAATAATTATTTATTTAGAATAATGAGTGAGAATGGAAAAAAATACCGTATATATCGTATATAAATTAAAATACATTTGAAGGGAGAATACAAAATGAACTGGCAATACCGAAAATACATATGTCGACTTTCACTCCACACTCCGTTAAAGTTAAATCAAAATTTTTATAAGTTTGTATCTATAATGACATCAAAATCTGCACAGTCACTCACGGAAGCCACAACAAATTGCCCGTATAGAAAAACATCCAAAAGTAAACTCTTTAGTTCAGCGTATGTGAGATTCATTGTAATGATTGATTTCAAATTTGATTATAATTTATTTTTGATCAGTTTCAGTTCCGCACGAATAAAACGAAATTATACTTGACGGCTCTTATAGGAGAATATAGCAGATTAAAGTATACTTACGGCGAGGAGGTAGTGGCTTAATCAGTCATCGACATTTAAGTCGATCGCTAGGTTAAGTAGCTCTTGCTGCGACCAGGTGGTAGATGGGTGACCCATTCTAGCACTGGTTTACATTTGATATCCGACCTCCACCGTATTTCGGAAGGCACGTAAAATAGTGGGAAGAAACTATCTGGCTTGGCATCGACACCAACGGATTAATACGTGCCAAGCGAATCAAAACTTAAATTTTTCTTTTTAGTTGTATATGTGTATTTGAAGACGGTTTTCTTTTTATTTTAAAATCATTTATGTCTGATATGATAAACTGCGTCAGTCCATATTTTGCATTTCCCATCCAAATTACAGACACTATGATACACGCCGATGATTTTTGGGGGCCATAAATAATTCATGGTGCGCGACCACATTACACGTCATTATGATACATCGCCTGCTGAGATCGTTAATTTAAATGCTCATGCGCAATAAAATTGTATGAGCATTTTTGAGCTCGTATTGTTGCCATGAGCAAAAAATACTGCAGCGGTAGCAATGACATAGATTGGCAGGCCAGAGGCGGGAGAACATTTTAAACTGAATTCTTATGACATATTATACACATACAAACATCATAGACACGCGTTAAGATGCACACATTATAACGTTTTTCTTCCTCTATCTGTCCGATAACTGGGGATATATCCACTACGAGTACGCGACTCCGGAGCAGCCTAGCTGCTACTGTCACTACCCTTATACTGTCCGTGACAGTAGTATCCGTATCCTTTCTCTCCTCTCTATAATTAGTATCTAGTTTTGAAATACAGATATATTATCGTCGATGGCAGCGACCGTAGATAGGAAAGCATGAATTACAACGATTTATAGCATGTAAAGCGGACCTTATAATAAAACGTATAAATGTGTGTAAATCGTTTTGCATTGGTGTGCGTATGGTCTTATTTTAACAATTTTATATAGTACTATGAAATATTTTATAAATATTTGCACATCTTCTGTATCTATATCTACATCAATCTATACTTTAATATATAGAGCTGGAGAGTTTGTATGTTTACTTGAACGCGCTAATCTCAGGAACTACTGGTCCGATTTGAAAAATTATTCCAGTGTTAGATAGCCCATTTATCAAGAAACTATAGTCTTTTTATCATCACGCCAAAATTGAATCTATTTTTTTGTCTAATTTTATGCGGACGTAATCGCGGACACAACTAGTAAATTATAATTGTGCCAAATTTGATACTCCTCCGACTGCGCAATTTTCGTAAAATTATTCCGAAAGTTTTCTCTTCACGTATTAATATATAAGTTGTTAGCGCTGTGGTGGCAGATGACGGATCCGGCGATCGCGCTGCCTAACGCCCCATCAGCCGCATATTAACCTTTGGTCGTCCAAGACTCTACCTAACTGTTGTTAAAATCAATACACAAGAAGCATAGTTTAATTTTCCAATCCCTCAATCGAAGTTAGTCTGATTATGGGACACGAAGTCTTCTAGGGGCTTCCAAGTCTTTCCCCTATTTTTAACATAAGTTGATTAATAGATTTATGACATCTAAAATGAATCCAAACATGGATTCGACAGAACAGTGAGAACATCGGGCATGCAAATAATCATAATTAGATTCCGAAGAACTCTCGGGTATCTAGCGCTCGAACACACATGTTTGTGTTCAATTAAAGTGTCTGTGTACTGAACAAATGTACAATTTATATCTACGGCAAAATAAATCTGAGGGGTTTATTTTCGCAATTAATAGCTCTGCGTCCTTTATTCCCCGCGGTTATTATTATTTATTGTCTTAATTGACTCTTGGTAACTTTGTTTCGTGTCAGTTTAAGCTATTTCTTTTCAACGTTTTAGCTTGTAGACGTCAACAGTAAAACTCAAAACTCGCATCACAATACTCACATCACAATATTAGCATGAAAACTCTATTTTTTCTCTCCCAGCCACTGATGTCCAAAAGTCCACAACAATTTTTTTTTTCGCTGGGACATGTTTTTGCGCACTACCCCGTTCGCAAATAATCCCATGATCTAGGAACATTTACGAACGGGAGTGTGGACTCGCTAGCTCTGCTAGAATACCCACTACAAGTCCACAACCTTGCGATTTTCTTGGAATTTCTTGCTTCGCACAACATATTTGTGTAACCCCGCACGAACATTCCCGGTAATTTTACTTACTTTTATGTTCGAAACGAAACGTTAAATGAAGGATCGTGCTTACATTTTACACGACACACGAGGCCGTAAAGTTGAGGATTCGATACGTGCAAGTTCAGATTGCATGGTAATATCTAGTAACTTAGTTTTGTACATTGATAGCATTAATGTTTTATTTGACATTCAATGAAGGTTCGTGCTTCTATTTTACACGACATACATGGCCGTTACGTTGAGGATTCGATCTATATATCATCACGCTAAAATTGAATCTACTTTTTACCTAATTTTAGGTAACAAATTATATGAATGGACTAAACTCTGTAACCCTTCGATAAAATACGCCTTTCTCATGTAAACTGTAAGCTATTTTTTGGATTTGCTCCTCTTCTCATCTTGAGAACTAATCTAAGTTTACCGAGCATAGTTATTGAGTTTAAAAAGCTTCAGGACTACAATCTGGGCCTTTTTATTCTTGTACGTGAATTCAGATTGGCGTAACAAAAATCTCAGCCATCTCATCCCTCAAAGGCCCTAGCACGAACATTTTAAACAGTTCGACTTCCAAGATTCGACCGTATTTAGGATGAAAATATTCGTGCTAGGCTCAGAGGAGGCAAGTCTTTATCGCGTCACGCTTTTAATCAATGCTGATGCAACCCGCGTTGACACTAAGAAGGGTCCAATGTGGACCCAGCACGAATATTTTCAAAGTTGAATCTTCGACCCAAACGGTTCAAAATATTCGTGCTGGGCCCTCAGTTAACTGGTAACGTAAATAAAGTTTACAAGTACGTATACGTTTTATGTGATTCCTATCTTACAGAAGGAGACGCCTCCCGGGAAATTACGCCGCTTCAATGACCTCCCAGTTTCAGACGTCGCGTCGTAAATATGTCCCACGCTTGAATTCGACCTTATTTTCAATTTATTATTTATTTATTTTATTTAGAACCTATTTTTTCTAACTGCAGGGCAAAAGCCTCCCTGCCCTATTTCCATAAGGTTCTGTCTAAGGCTATGCGTTGCCAATCTCTATTATAACGATCCAAGTCATTCCTTCATCTCATTCTCGGCCTGCCTACTGGTACCCGGACGCGCCGGCCCAATTCGGCTACAAGCGTGGCGCTACCTCTAATTAGAAAGACAGGAGTAGGGGGAAGGGATGGAGAAAAAGGATATAAAGGCATAGGGGGTAATTAAAACGGTACTGGTACTTATGTAGGTCGTCTTTAATGATAGGCTCCAGTAGTAGAAGGGGTAAGAAATGGATAGCCGGAAGAGGCGTTTAAATAAAATCCCAGCTTAGTTAGAACATTGAAAAAGAATTAAAATATAATTACCTCTTTGTTTCCAGGAAGGCAAAAAACAAGAAAATCTTCAATTTAGTACCTACATTAAATAAAACTTAAAAGATTTTTAAGTAGTCTATCTCAAGACTATAATGTCCTTTCTAATAATTAATATATGTAAAGGTTTAAATCTGTTTCGCCTATATTGTACTCCCCGCGCTAGTAGCGGCGCATCAAATATTAAATAACACAAGAACGGGAGATTGGCGCCGAGGCTGTGGATAAATATTTGAGGAGCTCATTCTTAATGGATACGTGCTCCCGTCTTGGGTTAGTGATCGGCATCTTGCATTGATCGTGAGATCGATACGTAGAATACATACTAGGTCTATGTAAACTTCAAAACGTAACCATAGAAAAAGACAAATTTTCTTCTCCTTGGGGCGACAGGCGATATTTTTAAGGGTTTCGTAGCTCCAATGGAAAAAATGGAACTCTTGTATCATCGTGGGTGTCGGTAGTCACTAAACACCACCTCGTTTGCCCGTTGTAGATTGAAAAAAAATGGCAGACTCTAATATAAGTTAGAGCCACTCGTATCTTTGTCCCACTGTGCGGTGTAAGTGAGACAACTATACAGTAAATTTCGTTTTACCTCTTTCTAATCTTTGAACATGACTTTCATTGAAAGCGCAGTCCCGTATTATGATGGGAATAATACTATGGAATAATACAAAAAACATGAAGTTTTTCTTAATATGTGTACTACACAAATAAGTTTGTTTGTCGAAAATTGTGACTGAAACGTGTTTCAGTTTATGTTCGAACAGTTCTTATCAAAATTAGGAATATTTCGTTCCCGTTGCAGTTGTCTGACGTCACAAAATGTTCGACGGAGGCATCCATAGTTGAACTCCACTCGGGTTTTTATTATTTTCACGAAGTAATTTAGTAAGTGTTAGAAAAGCTGTTGTAATATTTATTATTGTTTTATTTCAAGTACAATAATTACAGTTGTTTAAAAATTGTAAATAAAGAAACAGTCCTAATTGCTTATAATGCCTATTTTACGATATGGGATTATATGTTGGGGCATCTCTGTGGACAGACAGTAGTCTTATATATCCAAAGAAAAGGTGTATGAAAATAAAAAGAAAAATTTACCAAAGAGCGTAGTTTAACGAATATTTATAGATCACAAGGAAAAATTTCTTCTACCGTTTCCTAGTAAGGGGGTTTTTTTATAGTGCAGGAAAAATGGAATTGATAATACTGTTATCATTAATTATATAGAGTAAGATAATCTATTAAGAAAAAAATGTTATACATAAATTTATGGTTTTCCTTGTAGCGAGGTTGACATTTACTTTACTGAGGCGTTTTACAGAAACAGTGATTAAAATATTGACACTTAGGTAGAAATGAATATGCATAATTTTCTTAAATTTGCATAATTTTCCTTTACTTCCGATTGTGAAAATCGAGTCTATGCTTTTTGCATTAGAGAGAACTTTATAATCTAAATATTTACTTTTACTCCATTTTCACCCTCGTTTTTACCAACCTCGTTTTTACAAACCAATCTTGGTTTCAATTACAATCAAATTCATTTGAAAGATAGTTTAATTCAAGGTTAATTATTAGCCGTGCCCTGACTTAACGGGCAGCCTCGCGAGGCAGCTTCGGAAGGCAAATTCCTCGGTCAGTCAAGACGTGCTTCGTTCGAGGAAAATGCACGTTCTCCAACAAAAATGGAAGACCAATGCAATAACCGAGGCTGCCTCGCAAAGCTGCCTCGCGAGGTGGTTGAGGTGCTCGGTACAAATTCCCCTCGTGGTCGTGAATATAGCTGCGAGATAAAACAGCGTGAGCTTAGTGTGTTAGGTCTTTATAGCCATTTTCTAGATACGGAAATACTAGCTTATCTACAAATAAATAAAACTATATAATAAACGTCATATACTCAAATTGGCAGCTTTACAAGAGAGCGTTCCAAACATGTGAATTGACATGATTTTAATATGATCGTCATATTTTTTGTATACAATAATGTATTCATTATTGTTTTATTATTTAATAAATGTTTGTTTTTTATACAAACATACATTAATGAGCAATAAGGTTATAGCCACCGCTACATAATAAGATCTTGATGATGTCGAGTAGAAAGATACACCGAAGCAACTAGATACTCTTTGACGGTCGCGGTACTAACGCTGTTGCGTATCACACAAAATCTAACTCACGCTAGCGAAGTTTCCACACACACCATCTATCACCCGGTCGCAACCAGAGCAACTTAACTTAGCGATCGACTCAAATGCCGATCACTGATTAGGCCACGACCTCCTCCATGGTGTAAGAAGTGTGATCACTTATGGTCGTACGTAAGCGCACGGTGGATTCATGATCTCGCAGTGATTTTTAAGATACGAATACACTCAACTCAATAATGATTATTCGTAGCTGAAGTCCAATAAATCCGTAACGACTGCTGCACCGTGACTGAACTTCAACCTAAGAAGAACGACTAAATTAACAAGGACTACTGAACAATGACTCTACAGAGACTGAATGAGGACTGTTCGATAGAGAGTACACGGATACTAATCAACTAAGATTGCCTACCCTAGAAAAAGAGATCCTTATTTCAACTAGCTTTAAATAATTGTATGTAAAGAGATAATCTCTTACCCGAATGTTACATCACCACTTAACACAGCACTGACACACAACCTACCTATGGTCTGACGATACTCCGCTTTCGGAGAGAAACCTTGCAGCGTTGCAATGCGTGACAGAAAATCAGTGCAGTGCTGTACTTTGGGGATGTTGATAGAGCAGCATTCGTGTTACAGCATTGACCCAATTACCTTCATTTATACTTACATATTAAAATGACATTTTGTCTTACCGGCCACTTTGATCTCAAATATCTCCTCTCCTGGAAATTCAATTTCAAATTTATACAGATATTTACTCATGCATTTGTGTTTCGCAAACCGTAATTCTCTGCTGAGCTGAAATGGGTTGGACATGTGGCTCAAATTGACCCGCAAAGGTGGGCTAATATTGCAACTTTTTGGATGTCTATCAATGGCCGCCAAAGAGCAAGCGGGCCGAGGAAGAGATGGAACGACGATTTGGTTGCTTTTTCGAAGAAGTTGTGGATAAGATTCGTCCAGGAAAATGGAACGAGAAGGGGGAGTACTTTGTCCGATGGTGGGACACAATACACTAATTAAAAGAAAAGAAAAATAAAATTGTAAAGTTCATTCATAAGATTGCGCGAATAAACATTCGATTCATTGAGTGAGTAATTGAGAAACTTCGTGTGTATCACAGTTGTAAAATCTTAATTTATCCCGTTTCTCGCGAATATCCAGGTTTCCACCGACACACATACATTTAGATGAAGCCACAAATAAAGATTTTTGGATCTGACACAAAAACTAAAAATAATTCCTTTTCATTGCTCCAACAAAATACACCAACAATCATTTATGATGCAAATTGTTTATTTTAACAACTCGCTATTTGTTTGCGCGAGTCTGTTTTTTTTTTATCTATCGCCTAAATATGCATGATCTAGAGATTTTCGTAGATTCTTGTGTGCACGTTACCGTTAACAAAATACTTTCGTTGGAATATCGTTATTTTTATAGGTGAAGCGGGAAAACGAATATGCGAGTACCCGATTTTAAGTGATCATCACCGGCTATGAGCCGCCCGTTCCTAAGGAGGTGACTGTGCGTTGGCAGTTTAAAAAAAATATTATTATCTGCGCTTTAAAAACCAGCAATACCATATTCTGCACTTCGCACTAAATCCATTACATCTATGTATATTTTACGAGTCGGGTACAGGGTTTGTTTTTATATCAATGGTGTAGTCATATTTTAAAATTGTTACACCTAAAGATATGGAGATATCAAATATTTTAGATAACATAACTAAACGCTTGTTGACGTTATAACGTCTTATAAATCAATGAACGCCAGATGCACACACGAAAAAGCATGACTCATTGTCACGTTCCGCCTGAGCCGCGTTTGGCGTTATCGCGTAAAATTATCGCACGCAGCCGATTTTACAGACAACCAATTTTTTTAAAGAACATTTTTAAATAGGCCTAATTTTATGTGTACTCGATTTGCGAGTTCGAAGTACAAGTTTTTAAGAACATTAGCTTCCCGTAGAACAGAAAGCTCTACAGGTACTACCCGTTGATGAGTTGAGAGATGGATGTGGTCTGGATGATGAAACAAAAATATCCTTCGGTAATTTGTATTGTATTTAATAAGCCCAATCAAATGCAATATCTAAGATGGAATTTTTGATACCTAAGAATTTGTTTCTTTGGTTTTAGATAGACTTCTTTTAACATATTTAAAGTACCTTTTACCCTTACTATTATTATAAATGTGAAGGTAACTCTGTCTGTTACGTTTTAACGCCTAATAATAATGAGGCCTATGCTATAGAGATTAGACCTTGGCGGTGAACATAGGGTACTTCTTTTCGGGAGAATGAAATTTGAAAGGGGTGTAATAGTGGTCGAAAGTTGAAAGTCGTCGTGAACGAAGTCGCAGGTTAAAGATAGTTTATTATATATTAACAATAATGTACATATTTTTCCCTAATTCTCGATAAAAATTAACATTGCTCGTTATAAAAATAATTGCCAGCTAAAATAATTAACTTAATCAAAATTGATTGAAAGCGTTAACTGAGTGCAGACTTGCACATATGTATGTAAGTAATTATATATTTCTAAAAAAAAAATATTTGTGTATAACAGGCGTCTGTTACCTATAACACAGCCATTAAGTTGTCTACCTTAGGAACAGACGTCCGTGTGTCATATAGTCCTGTATATATTTATTTATTTTATTTATCCGATATAAATATGTGTGCAAAATTTCAGCTCAATCGGTTGAAGATGTCTGCTCCAAAATCGAGCTGTATGATTCCACCCGAACAAACATACGTTGCAAGTTAAATAACAGCTTTTATAAATACCAGTGTAGTGCAGTGCTTTGATAGCCATTTCGTTGGTGTAACATTACACCATTGCACAGATTGTCCCTATTATTCGAAGATTAACGCAAAATAATAGCAGTTTTTCCTGCTAACTATACAGCATACATGCAGCTTGTTTGACCCATATTATATACCTTATCGTAGACGTGGAAATGGTTCGTAAATTCGAATGGAACACCCTTCGTTATCCTTCTTTATATCCATAGATAAAAAGACTACATAAGCTTCACCAACAATTTTCCCGACTAGCAATTTTTAACATGAAGTGTAACGTGGGGAACTGCCGCATTATATGGGGAAAAACATATGCTATTACGAATGCACGAAGGATAATAAATCGCGTAATATGAAAATTCGTTTTAAGAGCACCGTGTTATAAGGGGATTGCTCTACTTGTAGTTAGTTAAAGTAGACACCTATTGAACTGAATTTATTATCTAGGTGCCACACTAGCCTGTACTTAGAAGTAGGTTTAAGAAAACCCTAACGCAGTACAGGTATTAAATTGCCATGTGCTTAATTGAAATTCAAAGGCAGGCTTAAAGGTAAAGAGAGATTTCAAGCGAATTTAAAGTTCGCAGAGAGTGAATCAATTACAAATAACAAATATATATTGCTGTTACATAAAAACTAACTTAAATTGATATTTAGTTTTTGTAATGAAAATTTGTCGCGCCGAATGTCTCCTCCAAGCTATCAGGCGTCCCGAGTAGCACACAATTGGTTTGTTTTTTAAACTATCATTGAATGTGCACTTGTCCTTTACCGTAGTGATAAAAAACGTGTATGCATTTTACTGATGATCGATTAAGTCGTTAAAACGTAACAAACTCACATTTACTACTAGTTGCACTAACAAAAACCGTTTACACATCATGATTCAGCATTTGTTAAAAGGTATATCTCATATGAATCGAATAATAATGAGGAATTTCCTGTTTAGCACATATCTGTGATGCCAGGGAGCATAGCACAAACTTTTCGAACCAGAGTAAGTCAATGAGTCGCCTTTACTTAGGATGAAAACACACACCATAATTTTGCATGAACATGTTCATCCTAAGAAAAGTCGACTTGTCGACTGACTTCGGTTCGAAAAGTCCGTGCTAAGCCCTCACCTTAGGTGTTTTCGAACCGAGGCGTCCTAGTATGGGACCGAAAGATAAATTGACTGGCCCGTTGGCGCAGGGGGCAGTGACCCTGACTTCCACTTCGGGGGTCGTGAGTTTGATTCCCACTTCGAGGCAGGCGTCTGTTACTTATAACACAGGCATTAAGTTGTCTACCTTAGGAACAGACGACCGTGTATCGTATAGTCGTATATATATTTATTATTATTATGAAACTGCTCTCAAAGACTTCCGGTTGTGTAAGCCCAAGGAGTCACTTTTTATCAGGTTTTAATGAACGTATAGAATTATTCAAAACCGTCGGGCGCCATGTTCGTGCTTACATCACAAGAAACACTCCTTATCTTTAAAAAAACCTTTCAATTCGAGAGATAACGAGAGTACCAGTCATACCTAAATGTAATTCTGGTATTCTTTGACTAAAGTAGTCGTATTCATAAGTAATAGCAATATGATGCAAAACTTTAAAGAGTTTCACTGAGTCTGCGTCATTTAAAGAAAGACAATAACCATATGTTATTTAAATAAAGTTGAATATACGTGTTTATAATTTGTTACTCACCGTATTCCACATTCCATAAATAGCAGAACAAATCTAGATCCAAAGTCTTTGTACATTTTTGAGCTTGAAGTCGACAAAGTACTACAAAACTTTGTACAGTTATGATGATGATGATGATGATGATGGTGATCCTCCATGACGTGTCCGTCAACAGCGACACTTAGCTTTAACGTCTGGAATGTGCACGAGTATGACTAGCGTAACCAAACTTGGTCTTGAGAGTTCGGCTGCAAGGCCTGCAGACAAGCTGACCGCTGCTATCATACGTATAAGTATACGATGGCTTAGGCCTTGTTTTTTACATTTGGCGTTTTGCTTCGATATGTTCTAGACGCTTGTTTTCAAAGGATTTAGTATTGTCTGTAATCAGTTTTCGCCATTGTTGCCGTTGCGATGCGATTTGTTTCCAATTGTCGGTGGGTATATGGCACGACGTTAAATTGCGCTTTGGGACATCCTTGAAACGCAAGTATTGGCCACAGACTTTCAAAATGTCGAAAACCACGGGACGTACAAGGAAGAAATATGGAAAGGAAGTAGTTTATAGTTAGTCAACGTCCGCTAAGTACTGATTTTTTGATATGGCCAGATTAAGGAGATTCTGGCAAGTTTAATTTTACACGGACGAAGTCGCGGGAAACGGGAAACTTAATATGATTAACTAATCTCCGATTTTTGTCAAAATCTTTGTGTTATACCTATTAGTTACGCGCCACTATTTGACACTTATGGTCAGTGTAAGTGATGTGACTTAACGTTAAGGAAAATGTCTGCTTTATTTTGTCAAAGAAGTATATAAAATATTCATCACATAATATTTCGACGTGGTATCACATTATTAGACAGAAGAGTTTCTAAACATTCTGTGGATCAACGCTGTACCCTTCTCTACACTGCGATGCTGGGTTACCTCGGTGTAGGTTTGAGAAATCCGCGTGTTAACGCGTGCCTTCACTGTTATTGTCACACAATACGCCACTCCCAGCTTATCCTAATTTGACACGACCTTTAAGTTGCGGCTATAAATCCTTGAAATAAAAAATCCGTGGCAGAATGACACGAAATTGTAATAATAAGGTAAATTTCCTTCGGCACGCAATCTTAGGGCGTGTTGAGAGATGTATCGATCCTTTCATTAACGTAAAAGGAAATTTCGCCAAAACCATCCTTATAGAATTTGGTCAAAACCACGCTTATAGAATTTGGTCAAAACAACCCTTATACAATATGATCAAAACAACCTTATAGTGTTTAGTCAAAACAATCTTATAGAATTTGATCAAAACAACCTTTACAAAATTTCCTGAGGCTTTGGTTCTCGAGCGAAACGTTAAGGCACAAGAAAATACTAAGTGTTCTTTAGTGAGTTTGTTATCTGTGTAAAATTTGGGATTTTCACAGTTTCCTTTATTTTTATTAAGGATATTTATAAAGTAATGCAAGTCCGAGAATCGTCCGGAGTAATTTGTGCCGTCACAAGCAATTTACTTTCCTCCCTTTGAGTGAAGCCTCGAGCCCGTACATTAGTATTGGCCAAATGATGATTTTGTAGATGCGGATTTTAGTTGCTCTGCTAAGGAGCTCGGTAACCAGGATCTTGTATAAGGTCGCGACGGGAATTTTACGTTGTTCAATATGAGTTCAATATGATTTTCTTTCCCCTGGGATGTTAGTTTGCGTTACAATACAACCTAGCTATATAAACGTGTCTACCGCCTTTTATACATTACTACCAACTCTAAGATCCACTCTAGGAATTCGCTCGTGCTCGACAACAGCAACAACAACAACAGTTACAGCGACACATCTTGTTCTGATTGATTTTAAGGCCTATCTTCTGTGTTTGCTGTAGACTAACCGTGGGATGTACAAATATGAAATTTGGCATCGAGGTGGTTTATAGTTAGCACAAACATCTGCTAAGAACAAATTCGTTCTTATTTTTCGATAGAGTGAAATTTAGGAAGTTTAAGGGTTCTCGCCAGTTTAATTTTACGGAAACGCCTTGTGTTTTAATAAGAAGAAATAATAGAGCCAACCGAGAGGACAGTGTGCTTGTGTGTGTCTGTGTTAATAGTTTGTGTTGATGATTTCAGATTCTGTTCTGCACGTTGAACACTCACAAAGTGGACATGAAAAAGTTGCTCGGCGGACAAATTGGATTAGAGGACGAAAGACTTAGTGCGTGCGTGCGTAATATTAAGTTTTCCTAACCTATCTATCATAACTAACGTTTTCGTAATATTATACTGCCTAGAATCATCCTTCCATTATAATTTGTAAAATTTCGAAAAATTCTGCAGGCGTAGTCGCGTGCAAACGAGTATTTATACAGTATATAGAGCATCACTTACCTTGTCATTGTAGGCAACAGGTATCTCTTGTTGCATATGGTGCGAGTACACGTCTGACGCGGTCACCGGCGGCCTTGGCGGCGGAGTCGGCGCCTGAATGAGAAATCAACTTCGCTTATATGGAAAACAAATATCAAACGATATAATGTACACATGTACACGCATATACCTACTTCGATATGTATGCAAATATATGAATAAAGTCCTAACTCAGTCTTAAGTGACTTGAAGTGCGCACATTTCCCAGAAGAGGCGAGTTCAAATTGTGTAACGATTTTTGACACTTTGTTAAACTTAATTCCCGATTATTACAAGCCACTATCAAAGCCCAGGTCAAAAGAATAATAGGCCGATAGACCTACTATCCGTTTGACTTATTTAATTTTAATAATGAGTATAAAAACAGATTAGAATCTGAAGGCACACGTGCTAACAGCACTAGATTAAAACCTAGAGATCTATAGAACATTGGACGTCGAATCTGAAATAAAGAGGCTAAACAAAAGAAAGTCATCACTGTATCAAACTAATCACTGCAGTTATTCTAACTAAAACACACATCTAAAGTAAAATTGCGAGTCAGCCAAAATCGACTATATCTAGCTGAAGCCATGCAAGGTTGTTCCATGTTTCCTGGAAACATGCGCGCATTATTACTGTTGCTTTTATAATTGTTAGGTTACGTGTTTATCTTATTTTGATATAATCAGATTAGTGTTTGATCACGACCAGACCTGATTGAGTTAGATAAATCCGGGTTTACCTATTGCACGATAGGATGACGACATCAGAAGAGTTGGATCGGGAAGTGGTTGGATGCGGGTTGCGAGAGATAGGGGAGAGTAGCAGACGTTAAGGGAGGTCTATGCCCAGCCGTATGCGAATAAAGGCTCATTCATAGATAGATAGACCTGGTATAATTTAATTTGAGTCTTTTTCTATTAATTTATTAACTATACTAAATAAAGACTTTTGATTTAGTGAACCCCCTTAAGATTTCTTGGTCGCACAATTGAATTGGACCAGTTCCAGCTCCAAGATTTCTAAACCGATACGATAGATTTCTCAAAGACCGACAAAGCATATGCGAGCCTTCTGCTTGATTGCTTTGTTCTCTATGGGCATCGGTAGCTACTTAGATGAACTGCCACAAACTGTCTGTATATTAATACGTGAAGCCAAAACTTATAGTACCATTTTACAAAAATTGCGCGGACAGAGGAGTATGAAACTTGGGACAATTATAATTTGCGCACCATCCTGTAATATTTATATTACAGGATGGTACGTGAGTGCTGTTATTTTTATAAAATACATACAAATGTAATAATAATTTTAAATATAATTATTAAAAGAAGACCTTACGCACACCAATGCCAAACGGTTTACACACACATGTATACAATTTATTATTGAACGATGTCAAAGAGTAATCAGGACGACCTTGTGATACATTAATTGTCAAATAGAACAATATAATTATGTGGTTGTACTAAGTATGTGATACGCAGATAAAGATTTGTGGTCAATTTTCTACCAGCCGGCGATCTCTGGTTAGCATAACTTGCTATTTAAAAGAAAATAATTGGTAGAGAGATGAAAAATACCAAATTGATACATAACACTAGCTAGAGAATGGAAATAAGAGACCATTAGCTACATAAATCTGACTAGCATTAGACTTGATAGCGATATCTATAATTCTATGCTAATATATAAAGCTGAGGAGTTTTTTATTTGTTTGCTTGAATGCGGCAATATCAGGAACTGCTGATCAGATTTGAATTTTTTTTCAGTGTTAGATAGCCTGTTTATTGGGGAAGGCTACCATAACGCTAAAATTGAATCTTTCTTTTTACTTAATTTTACACGGACAAACTCGCGGGAACAGCGAGTTACTTATAAAGGAGTAGTTAAGATTGCATAGCGTATTCGCTGGTTTTACTATGCACATGATGATTGCGAAATAGCATAGATACTGATTTATAATGACATCAGCTGGCTGACTAATAGTTATTTCATTTCTTACTACAGCCGATGTGGCGTAACGGTTTGATGATATCAGTTACTAACCAGCCATATTAAAATCAAAGTGACAACCCGACTATGGACAAAATTAACTAGTACAAGGATGAGGAAAGCTTTATTAAACCAGTCTCATATTGAGCCGTCTTAGCCACGAGAATATGAGGCCGTGTTGGTTACCAAAAAGTGACCAGATACAAGTCGAACACGCTTGTAGTACAGAATTGAATAATTTAAAGTTAACATTAACTACTTACAGTGTTATGGAAAATCTTGTAGAACAAGCGAATATATATTCACAGCACAGTAAACCGAATCGAATTGGGTCGACGCGTTCAGGTACCAGTACCTCTTTCTCGCATAAGACTGGCGCGTTGCTCAAGATAGCGGCAATGCTGTCACGTTAACTGATGGTATTGTTGTCGCGTTTCGTTGGTTGTGTGAGAGTTCCCGGTGGCCCAAACCCGTTAAAGGCTAGCAATGCGTCTACAAGCATCCTGGTGGTGCAGATGTACATGGCTGCTTTTCACTTAGATGATCCGCCTACATGTTTGCCTCTTGTAATATCAAAAAAAATAGTGATAGTAGGGTAAACCGTGGGGCGTGCAATATCGGAATTACAGGGACCTCAAGAGAACGGGTAACTTATGTCATTAGGATAAAGTTCTACCACTATATACCTGTGTACAGCTGGTTGTCTAGGTGTGATATGTAGCTGCCAGCTAACCGGAGTATCTCTATCTTGCTGAGCTTCCGGTCTGGTGGGTCGGTTGGTATCAGGAGGCGCAGAGCGTTGAAAGCCATATTCACGCTGCTTAGAAATTTAAATATTTATTGATAACAATCCTGTTAAAACGTAATTATTTCCATCTATATGATGACATAATACTTGTATATTCGGGTACGTCGCTAAAAAGAAATCTTCTTCTTCCTTTAAAGAAATCTTCTCCGTGATCCCGGTTAAGTACCGTGTAGTAAGTACCAGGGTGCGCTTAGATTGTAGAGGATGTGGCTGTGGAGCGAGTTAAGATGACCGATTGCCATCTGACGTCATCCTCGGAGAACCAAATTTAGTAATAAGATGATAGATTAAAAACCTAAATAATTCATCAATTCATCATTAATCATAAACTAATTGATTAACCAACAAAGTGATCCTAAAGGGTTACCTTTTTCCGTTGGAGGTACGGAATTCTAAAAATTAATTAAGCGTTATGTGTATTGCAAAGAGGCATAACATAATGCCATTATCAGCTTGGTAAGCTCATCCGTACGTTAACATTAGGTGATCAATCACAAAATCGAGTTTGTAGAAGATTGCCTGGATGTCATAAATCTATGGGATGTTGTATATTCTATCTCAATTGGATGGTATATCTATTGGATGGTGTAGACAAGTTACTTTCCAGACTAAATCTAAACCTTCAATACCTGCAAGGAAATCGGTTGCCATCGATCCCAAGGTTCAATCTCATTTCGCCCGTTTGGATGAGGGACCATCTGGTGTATCCCCTTCATCAGCGACGATCCGAACTTCCTCAAAAAGTGAAGGGATTTTAACTGCACGTCCTTCTGCTATGTCGAGAATTTCTTCACCATCCATTGGTCAAACGGTCACTCATCCAGAAATGAAGTAAGTTATTATTTCTTATTTAAAACTAGCATACCCGACAGACGGTGTCCTGCCCGAACGTTGGCTTATGGCCGGAGTGAGATATAGCTTCATTTGAATGATCATTTCAATGATCATGTAGTGTGGCTGACTTTGTGTAACTTCACAAAGTTTTGTAGAACTTTGTAGACTTCAAGGTACAGAACTATAAATGTACAGAACACTCACGCCGTCTTGTGGTCGATTATCACATCGACCGTCCGCCGACCGGCCGGGTATTTTAAATCTCTCAAATCTTTTAAAATATCAATTTTAATGATATACTGTAAAGACAAATTTTGATTTGCATAAAATGTATAAACGACCAAGAAATTGGTTTGCCACGCTAAGTTCGAATTACGTTTAAAGGCTATATTTTTATTTGTTATGCATAACGTTAATTTCTAACGATAACCCTTAGCAAAATTTGCTTTTATTAGGAGCTGTCATTCAAAATGGTAAAGCACTTCAACGCAGAAGATTAAGACTGTATTTTGTACAATAAAGAATTGATGACCTAAATTAAATGAAAAAATATTTTTTATTGGGTACAAATGTTCGCTTGTATAATAAATTTATTTCAGTGACGCCCTGAAAAGTTTAAGAGACGATATATCAAAAAATCTGCAGGCTATGATGGTGAAAGCCACATCGGCTGCTGAAAACGCCTTGCACACTGCCAAATCTGTAGGTTAGTAATATGAGTATAGAAACTTCAATTATAATATGTACATCGCCACGCCTAAAGAATGGCGTTAATTCACACGAAGTTGTGCCACTTCTCTTGTGGCCCCACAACAGTTTATGGCACCACTCCCCTTATATTTCTCGTCTCATAACGCAAAGCGTTATTGCATGCCTCGTGACGAATATAGATCGAGCGATTTCGTGAACTTATTCACTCTATAGTAAATATGATCAGAAATATTAAAATGTGTAGAGGCGCAATGTTTGATTATGCAAGAAAGAGCGGAGATCACTTCTAGACTGGCCCAGAAGTGGCCCATAGGTTGATTACATTAATTACATGATATATGGCCATATCTATGAGTAGCTTGGCAACTATGGATCATGGACGTGCCATGAATAAGCGAATGCGGCAATCATTAAGGATGAACAGAAGTGGTCAGTCAACCGTACAACGACATTTAATATATAATAGAAGAATATTATATTGTGTCAGTCTTACTATAAGCGGACCCGGCAGACGATGTCTTGCCCCAACGTTGTGTTATTTACTATTTACTACATTCTATTATCCTATAATATTATTTCCGTTCCCGTCCCCGTCCTCGCTTTCTTTGACGATATTTGCAGCACGCATTCTGTCAATGTCACGTCAAAATTCATAAGGTTAAAAAACAAGTAATAAAAGCGTTAAGTTTAAATTAGAAAGAATTTAATATGGCGGTTAAGCATTCGTTAATTTTCTAACTAATCGCGCAATTTCTTGAATTTTTTCTTTCATAAGAATCCTACCAGATACAACACAACAAAAAAAGAAGTAGCGAAATCGGTCCAACCGTTCACGAGCGATGCCGTGATCTACAGAAATAGGGATTAATTTATATATATTATATTTCTCATATTTACATGTTTGCTTAGCGGACAGATTAGACGTGGCTCTGAAGCTGGACACTCGTATAACATCTTTGTACTCGCTAGTTGAAGACTATGCTGAGCAGTTGAGCGGCTTTGACACAGGCCTTACAACTCAGGTATATACTTAGACTGTTGTACATCTAATCTATGTATAATTATAGCAATAGGTATAAACACATGAACTCCCCGTGACTAGAGGGCCTAGCACTAGCATTAATCAATGCTGATGTGCAACCCGCGTTGACACTATCCCTATAGACTGGGTCCGCTGTGGACCCAGTACGAATATTTATTTGTTGTTATTTCTATTGATATATCTAACATATAAATAAAAATATGTGAACCACAATCTCATGACTTTTATCACTCAGCGGCATTAATCGGGTCTCATGGTTTTACGTGCCTTCCAAAACACGGAGGATTTCACATATTTAAAAACCAGTGTGAGCGCTGTCACCCGGCCGCGATAAGAACTGCTTAACCAAGCGATTGTCTGAAATGCCGGCCACTGATTAGGCTATGACCTCCAGCAGATCCAAAACTATAAATATAAAAGAGTAAGTTGTCTATAATTGTAAATTATTTTGTTTACATTCATTCCACTTTTTTCTAGGCTCTACGATATTAGAAACTTCATTTGATTCTTTAAAAAATTCTGATTTCAACCACCCACGACCAAAATTATATTGCATATCGTCATTTTTTTTATGGTCCAATTTACTACCAATCCATTATTATGCCATGCCAATAACTTTCATGCTAAATTGACCATTTAGATAAACGATATATCACCCATTATGCTAAAAGACGTAAAGGTCAATATTGCTTAACGAATTACACGGAACTATTATACACAAAGTTCGTCCACCTTTAAGTGATTAATGTCCAATCCAATATGGTACCTGGTCGTATTTGGATCGTATAATGTAAACAATGTGCTTTTATGACACGTGAAATGTAGAACATCCTGTGGCGTAGGCAGCTGATGCATTATTTAGACTGCGTGAACGGACAAACGTGATAGGATTGTAGTCTATGACTTCACATGTCCGAATTATTCGTGTACTGCACACTGTAAGTTTTTTCGAGATGGGGAAAAGTTATTGAATTGGCGACATCGTCACCGTTGCCGACACCTGTGCTACCGATGCTTAGTAGAAGCTGATAGTGAAAGCATCATACGTAAAATCAAGTTTTCACTTGTGTTGACACTCCCCGGGTGAAGTTTTTCTTTAACTGAGTACTGGCCTAGATTGAGTTGGAGAAACCCTGGTTGTCCCATGGCTGGATGCGCGGATAATATAAGGAGAGTGGGGGGACTTGGCTGGATGAGTTTGGCAAGGGATGGGGGATAATAACAGAAGAAAAGTAGGCTATCAAGGGCTAACAATGATGATGTTGCAGATGATGAGGGTGGAAGAGAAGCATAAGGACAACCTGATGATAAACTGCCATCGTAGTCTATAGACGAGATAAATTCTGTAAACATTATCCCTGTCAAAGGATCTCTGAAACTCATGGAGTGTAGAACTAGCAGGAACACTATTAATATTTGTTGCACATTGTTGCATATAATTTTCTGGAGAGTGGAAGTAGTTTCCAAGTCAAACAGCTTCATTTTGCGGACAAAATAATTGGTTCAAACAAACAACTGAAATCTGTAACTTTCTTTAATCTTATCTATTTTCTCAAATCGTTTAGCACTACGCATCATAATTATAAGAAGAATTGAAACTATTCTAACTGAGCCACAGCATAATAAACAACAGGATTATATATTAGAAATTTGGATCAATACTACGTATATCTTGCTACATAGTTTGGAGCCAATTTATATAGACATTGTATAGCGAAGTGATTCGATCTGCGCTGAGCCCTGTAATTGACACGCGAATGTAATTAAGTGATTTCAGGCATCGGGGAGCATCATCCTTTACTTAAAGGGTTGGAACGTTCTACATTTGCTATTAACAGTTACATCATAATAAACTTCGTCATTTTGAAGGCAGCTATCGTATAATGCTGTAAATTCAATATCCAAACAACATTTTGAACTTTTGGAAGCTTGTTTGTCTGCTTTACCGGATCAGTTTTTTACTTAAACAGACCATTATCGTTTTCGCTTCTATACATTGTCTATATCCTAAATATTGCAAATAAATGTCCTTACATTTTATTTATATATTTTTTTTTATTAAACATCTATCACATTTTCAGGTCCGAGACGATTACAACCACCTGAATTTGATAACTGTATAACATGATCTGACGTAAATATACTCAGTTCTGCTTAATAAGAAATGCAAATGAAAGTTCTTAACTCAGCTCTTATATAAAAGTTCTTACAAAAAGCTATTAAATTCCCAGACGTATTCTAATATGCGGGTAAATGCAACTGTTTTATCGCAGACTAAATATTTAACTACAATTCTGCCTCATGTTGGAGTTATATGAGACGCAGCTGGTGTCCTCATGCTTACTTCACGATGCATTAACTTTGTAGATGAATTCAGTGTTAAACGCGATGTATGTCAATGTGATATTTAATATTTAGTTTTTTTTCCTTTTTAAACTTACTCCACAATGCATTAACTTTGTACACGAATTCAGGGTAATCATGCAGTTTGGTTACTTTTCCCAAAAATGCATATATTTTTTTCTCCTAGTTGTTGCTTGTTCTTTTATGAGTGATTTTCCACGGGGGGAGGTTGACATTTCGCGCGAAACGTAACTTTGTTGCGGAAAGGTTAGAAGCTGACTGGCCACTTTATCCAACTACTGCCGGTGACTTTTTACAACTCGTCACTTTACCTAGCAGGAGGGCATCCTACTCTACGTTTTCATATTAGGGTAGGGTATACGTAGATAAAACTAGCAGGCGGTAACTGGCTACCGACACTCATAGACTTCCGCATCGCCAGAAGGCTCGCAGAACTCTCCCAGACCGACCGAAACGCGACAACAATTATTATATATACTCGTTATCGCTCCAGATAGAGTAAATATTAAAAGTAATTAACTTTAAAGATTTAAATCCGTACTTCTCCTGCTGTTATTATTAAGGTTTCAAGTAAACTATAGCTTACCTAAAACATTCAAAGTTATAGTCCTTACAGCTCGGCCCATTGCATTTTCAGCTACGCATTGGTATGTACCAGAATCCTTGAAATGCGCGTAAAACCTACGAGTAAATTATTAAAAATGTAAGAATCATCAAATTTTTACATGCACAATTTAAATATAAGACTTTTTTAATGAATTTAAACTGGTTGAGAAGGTCGTAGCTTATTGAGTAGCTGGCATTTGATTCGATCGTTAGGTTAAGTAGCTCTTAAAGTGACCGGGTGATGATATCTGACCTCCGTGTTTCGGAAGGCACGTAAAACAGTGGGGTCCGATTAATGCCTCTGAGTGATATCAGCCGTGAGATTGTATGGATTCCGGGGATGCAATCAGGCTGTATTCGGTCAATTCAACTCGCCCCGGAGCCACAGCCTTTGCAATCTAAGCTGCCCCTGGTATTAGACCGTGATAATGCTAGGAAGATAAATGTATTTGAACTAGTTTTAGAAGTGTGTATTCTCTTTTCTTGAAGGTCCCAAAGTCGTATCGGTTCGGAAACACCGGCGCTGGTAACTGACAGATTTTTATAGACGGATAACTGACTATAAAAATGAGTGTAGAAGTTAGGTTGTTTTACCGATGAGTGTTTCTTTTATCTATTTGGTGATGGTCTTCGAGTTCTATCTTGATATCATCACGTTGAAAGTCCCATTGAACGTTCGCCTTCGGAACAGCATCAACATCACACGGCAGCTCTACCAAATCTCCAATGTTTACAACTTTTGCTTCATCAGTATTTTTTATTTTAGGTGCATCTGAAATGTTAGGTATTAAATTCTATCTATTGTAGTAAATTCTTGTGACATATAAGATGTCTTGATGTATTCACATCAATCATTGTCTGGAGAGGCTAATTCTTCTAGGCAAAATGGATTGCAAGTCAGAGAGCTTATTTTTGTGTTGCTGGGAAATGCTTTTAGGCAATGATACCAAGATCTAGGAACATTTGTAAACGAGAGTTAGATACTCGCTAGCTCTGCTAGAATACCCATTAAAACCCAGCGGGAGCCTCATCATCTATGAAATAGGGAGGGGAGAGCGCCTACACGTTGGTTTGATTGTGATTGTTGGTGCATAAAGAAGTCGGTTGGCGGTAGTTTGCAGCGTGCCGTCCACTCTGACCATGGTCGTGACTTATGGAGACTGCTTGGACGTGGTCACGATCCTCAACAAGGAGGGAACGAGGAAGTAGAAGAATTTACATCTAATGGTAAACGTTGATGTAGTCTGCGATTGAACGCTTTTACTTGGAACCACTAATTCACTCTCTTCATTACTTGATTCAGTCTTGCCTTAAAGACTACACTACTTAAATTACGTAATTTATATTATAAAATGTTTATTTCCTAAGAATATCTTATATTGCATCGTCAGAAATAAAGTTTTTCTCTACTGTTCAAAATGTCCATGGACGCTGTTTTTTCCGTTTAAAAGTGGTCCAAACATTAATTGCTGTTTTTATATTAATTTTATTATTTTACTCAATTGTAATTATCTATAATTTTCTTACATAAATTAGTAGATTTATAATGAATGAACATTAGATTCTTGGCAATAACATGTCTTGAAATGTGCTATATAAATATTTACATAAATATACTTACATTGGACTTTAACTGCGACCTCCTGCGCGTCTGTTCCGAGAACATTAATCGCCTCGCACACGTAAAATCCACCGTGGGTTATCTCAGCGGCGGGAATTTTTAATAAATTTCCATCTGCAGTCACTCCTTCCGGTAGATTTTGAAACTCATCGTTATTACCTTTATATTTCCATTTTATTTCCGGCGCAGGAATGCCGTTTAAAACACTAAAAGACATTTGCATTATTTTCAACTTATCTGTTCTTCAAACCTATCAGAACCAGGTAAGGTAAATTTGATTATATTATTTTATTTATAATTAACTGTAACAAGCGATTTCGCTCGCGCTAAAATAGCCTATGTTATTCCTTGTAAAATTAGCTACGTCCTTCCATATTTGCGTTTTTCTATAGGTATCGTATATATAATTATAAGCATATAGTAAAAAAAGAAAATGTTAAAAAACGTTACAACCAGGTCAAACCACACCTTGAATTTGATTTAGATGTTTTCATGTATTAGGTAAGTATTATTTCAACTTCAGTGCCCTATGGAAATATATGACGTCATAAATAGTCGCCATTTTTGTACTCTGAGGACTGACGCTTCCGAGCTTTAGTACTTTGATCATGTGATCAATCAAAAACAGGTTTGGCTCTTGTTAAAAAACTTAACAGTCAAATATAACAATATTATATTATTAAAAAATCGTGGATAAAGACGAATCGTGGGTTTGTAAAATTTAATAAGTGAAAATGTAAAAACTGAATGGGGTTGTCAGTATACTGGACCGCGTTCCATTTTAGACTGTAACTAGTATAGCAAATGAAAAAGGAACACATTTACAGTATACAAAATTGACGTCACAACTTACAGTGCTCGCAGTGTAAGTTGTGACACACACACAGTGTGAACACACAGTGTGAACACACAGTGTAAACACACAGTGTAAACACACAGTGTAAACACACAGTGTAAACACACAGTGTAAACACACAGTGTAAACACACAGTGACTGTCACGGATCACGGCAACCGTAACCTATTTACAACGTGACATATTGTGTTTTTTTTAACCGACTATATTATTTTATTAAGTACGAGCCTGGTTAGAACGGATTTTTCGTTACGGCGAGATTTAGAAGGTGTCAGATCTTTCGCAATGTTACGCGGACGACGTCGCAGAAAACAGCTAGTTATTCTACATTTATTTATAAATATGTTTTACTTCGTAAATAGTAAACCAGATTGCGTGCCCAAACATGAGGAAATAACTTTCATTTAGCATAAAACCTCGCTCGATGTTGACATAGGATTGACCGTTGATAAAAGACTTTGCCAAGGCCAGGAAACTACAAAGACATCCGCTGATCTAAATGTATTAAAATTCGGGCTGAGTATATTTGTACCCAAAACCTCGTGAATAAATCGATCTGTTGACTTAAAAGAACGCTAAGTAAAAGTGGCTTTTTAGGGTTCCGTAGTACTACAAAGATCACTTGTAAGCTCGCTACGTCCGTCTGTTTGTCTGCCCGTAAGGTGGCCCCCCTAGCATTTCCAAACTATTAGACGTAGAGACTTGAAATTTTCCATGTTGATAGAACATCCTAAAACTAATTAGGAAAATTATTCTAAGCGAAATCGGATAACCACTTTTGAAGTTATTTAACAAATACGTTTAAAGCGTATCAGATACGGAACTCTTCTATATACACGCACGCTAGATATAATATATTTTTCTCGAACATGCATTGAAATATTGTCATTATTTCCAATAAAAGAATACGCGAAGTTTCGAATTTACGGACAAAGAAAATCAAATCAATGCGTTTTTTGAATAAGGAACATTATAACGCTCCAGCAATGTTGTATAATGATATACTTTGATTAAATCTCTTTTGACACGAAAGTCTCTTTGCTTAATACAAATTGGCTGCGTTCACTTGGTTGTACGGCCATAAATACATATTGCCTTTAGGCACGATAGTTAATTAAAAAAAAAATTGGCGGCAAAGCTGAAAATTTGTTTTGATTTGATTATTACTGCTTCCGTACCCCAATTGCTGTACCTAATGCTCAGCAGGCTGAAAAAGTGAAATTTAACGGTGGAGGGTATGTCGGCGGTGAACCTTCTCGCATCCTTACAATCAATGTTTCGAACGCGTCATCATCATCCTCTGAGTGCAGAAGAAGGTGCCCCTCCACGACAGCGTTCATATGCGGTGGTCGCAATCTCCCGTCACACGAAGGAGTGCGTCTACGCCGAAGACGCAGTTGGACGCTTCGTGAAGAAAGCAATTACCGCGAGCGCGTATGCTGTAGTGGAATACCATAGATCGGTCATCTACCGCTGTGTCTCCCTTCTCATTGCGGAAATGTATGCCTCGAAGAAAAAACCCGATCACAAGAAATCCCCAACATAACCCATATTCCCAGTAAAGTTTTCATCAACTTTGTCCCTCTTTAAATTGTAATGTGAATGTTGAATTTTGCTTAAATCCGCGTATAAATACGAGGGAAAATCGGTGCAATGCTGCAAACCGAACGCCACACCACCAAACCTGCCACCAGCACCACTAGACTGACGTTCCGATGTGTCTCAACGCACGTTTCGCTTCGAAGCATCATCAGTAGAGAGAATCTACAAAGATTATTAATAAAGTCTGTTAGGTTTTCGCGCCTAAACCGAAGAACCAATTTTGATGAATTTCAATATAGAGATAGATTGAACCTTTGTGGAAGGATACACTAATTTTTGTCGCGTAAACTTTGAAAGGATTGATATAGTGGTTGGAACTTTGTACGTTACATTATCGAAGAAAACTGAACCTAGCAGTGTTAATTTGGCAATTCTTAATAAAGTCAATTCTTTGAAAAGTAATATCGACGAAGTTTTATGGGGAGTTCATGTAAGTCGTTGCCGACACGGTCACGTGACTTGTGTCGTCTGTGTATATTTTTAAGTTTTCGCTTCCTCATTAAGATTATCTTAGAGACATAGAATACTTGCTAAATATGGTTCATACATATAGATAACACACCCAGATGCCAGGCGGAAATCAAACCCACATTCCTCGGAGCGGAAGGTAGGGTCACTGCCAACTGCGCCAACGGGCCCGTCAGATCATAACGACCGTATGTATTTTAATTGCCCAATATAGCATGTCTTTGTACGTTTTGTATATAGCTTTAAATATGCATATAGTACGCAAACTTAAAGATTTGGAATGAATTTTGATCAACCGGCGAACTCCAGTGTATATAAATAACTATGTCAGTTGACGGATACCTTCAAACCCAATGAGTAACAAGCGACTGATGCCTATCTCTTCTTGCATTATCTACATTGCTGTGCTATAGCCAAAATCGTCGATCCCGTATGCTTTAAAGCGCGATACGGAACCTATTTTAGGAAATCGTTGTCCACTGCTTTACATGAGTATCCACAACGTAACGTCTGATGCTATTCTCTATTCTTTGAGCACAACAAATCATGCTAAATATCCTTCCAGTGCGATTACTTTAGCAGTTTATTATCTGTGATAACAACAATAAAGACTGCATCATTAATATAAATCCAGTTGAGTTTCTTTCAATGGCAGCGATTAAACTAAGCGAGAACGCACCTTATTCCTTTGGAATACGGTATACGAGCAGCACAGAAGTGGAACACTTCAAAGTGATTGATTTAAAGTGACAGCTATTGACTGACAGCCGACACTGCGAGGGCCGTCGGTTCGACGTTTCAATCTCGTAAATATGGCGGTTTATTTGGCGCGTAAGTATCTCCCTTTCATACACTCGGAATTATCTTGTATCGTCATTATGAGAAAAATAAAATATGAACTATGAGTTTCCTTTTTTTTTATAAAATGCAAACGAGCAGACGGTTCAGGTAATTGGATGAACTTATGCCCTTGGAACACTGTACTATCATAAAGCTCGCACACTCGTTGCTGGTCTTTGGGAAATGAGTAATACTATATTAATTTTACCTATCTATGGGTCATTCACAAATTATGTCAGACGAATTTTACAATTTATTAACTCCTCGCCCCCGTCCTTGTCACAAGTTGTAACATTTTTGAAACCCTTTCCTGCTTGGTGTGACATCACATAATTTTCAATTTTGAACCCTAATTTATTTGCCATTAAACTACCTACCTCCCTGCCGAATTTTATCTTTGTACGTCCCGCAGTTGTCGACATTCCGTTTCAGGTGATCTTTCATTTTATATATGTATATAGATCACAAAAAAGCACTCGATCTTTTATAATATTTTTATATGGACATGTGACGTTTGACAATGTCACATTTTGGTAATACCCTTCCCTTTAACGTGCGATGTAATTAATGGGTGACCGACTAGTAGTATCTGGAGCTTACTTCCACCCATAAACAATTAAGGAGTATGCGGTCTAAAAATAAAACCATAAACAAAGGTGAGTCCAAACTCTGATGGAACTTAAACTTATGATCGGTGGTCACCATAAACCATGTCGCCGACATTTTATGTGTTTTCTCCCAGCACCAGTCTGCTGGAAAATTTAATGTGGACTACGCAGATAAGCTATCGGTGCAAAAAATTTGTGCACGTATTTTGGACACTGGAATTACGAGTGTTTGTTATCCGGAAGATAGATTGTCTCTTTACATCAGAAGTGAACAGACATTTTCTGAGTAATCACGCTGTATCCTTACTGCAACATCACTTTCCATCATAATTCGTATCAAGCAAACAAACAAACAAGCATCCTACAATCCGCCTGATGGTAAGCAACCACTGCAGCCTATGGACACTTATAATATAAATACATTTTTTTTATATATTACAGGGACCAAACGAGCAAGCGGCATTCACATAAAGGACTACCGATGCCCATGGACTACTGCAACACCAGAGGGTTCACAGATGCGTTGCCGAGCTTTGAGGTAAAGATATCTTCTTTACTTGAAGATGCCTAAGTCGTATTTCTAACATGTTGCTTACTCTATATGTCTCCAAAATGCTCAATCAGCCCCAATCAGTTTGTTGTGAACTGAAGAAACACAATACTACGGGGACATCATTATTCAACTGTTTTTCTGTACAGTCATAATCAATAAATCAAACGAAGCCGCGGACAGAAGCTGGTTATAAATAATTTATGCACGACAGATATTTAGGCAGTGACACATTATACGGTGAGCACGCGGGCAAAGCCGCGCTCCTTGCTATATCTTAATAAGGTCTCGTCGGTATAATTGGCGGTATGAATCAACTTAAACGCGGTAAGTGGCGACATCTAATCCGACAGCGGGGCTCATTAGGTAATCAATTACTTGTGACTAAATTAAAACGGTATGTTTTTATACAAACTAGTTTTGCTAGTAGGAACCGAAAACCTCACCGTTTTCGGCCGCAATTTGTACCATTGAGGTGTTGCTGGTATAACAACAGTGTACTTGAACAAAATGGAGGTTTCGCTTGTAATTGGAAAACAATGTACAAACATTCCTAAGGATGTATAACTTTAACACTTGCAAATCGCGGCTTGTATGCGCCATCACGGACCTTCCTTGTGGCATTAACACTGCGCTTAACGCTAACTATGAGTGTTATTAATTCATAGAATCGGGCGTTATTTTGTGAATATACAAAACAAGTTGGCAAAATAAAATTACTTTGAATAGGTCTGCGATAAATGACAAGGGCTTATGTAAGCAATGCAATGCTTTCAATGCAATGTTAGCTAACACACGTATAAATCGTCTTTTTTATTTTGCACTGGTTTGTATTTGCGTCCAATCATTTGGTTCGATAAAGAGCGGTTAACTTGAACGTGTTCCGGAAGTTTTGAAAATTAGAAATCTTATAGATTTTCATGCGTTCTTTCCGAATTTTGAATTTACCACCTCGTATTTCTACCCCTCACGCCGCCATATTGGAAAAATGGCGCGTAAAGGTAGTTTTTCAAAACTCTTGCGAAGCTTCCCAGGCAAAACTATCAAATGATTGGGTTATTATTCATTCATGATTTACGAAGAACTTATGAAGCAAGTAGATATTAAATTACTTTCACTGTATTAATAAGAATGTTTATTTTAGTATGGCTCCCGCGTAAATTGTCATAACCCTAATTTCCCAGCTTTAGAGTAGACAAATAACTACATTGTAATACAATCGTCACTATTTTATATAATATCTTTGTATACAATAATGTAATCATCATTATTGAATATATATTTGTATGCAAAAATATATTAAATAATGACGATTTTGTTTCAATTTACATGTTTCATGTTTCTAACGCTCTGCTGTGTCGTCAGGAGTATTAATATTAAATTCAGTAAAAAACCCTAATGTGAAATGAGAGCCAAGTTCAACATTATGATACGCTTTGGTTGTTCACTTCGACGTCAAAAGAAGTGAGTTCTAAATGGATCATGAGTTAGATCTGAAATGTATGTATAACAATAAAAAATATTTTTTAAATACCTTAAATATCATTTCTTCTTACAATGTCGTTTAATATAAATAAATAAATAAAAACCTTTATTGTTGTACAATTTTTACATTACAATGTGTCGATAATGTTAGGTTAATCTTCTTGTACACCTTGTCTTCCGACAAAGACCTCCTCTAAAGCTTTCCATTTTATTCTATTATTTGCTAATCCAATCCATATTGGCCCCGTAATTCTCCTTAAATCATTCTCCCATCTCATAGTTTGTCTGCCTTTGTTTCTTTGTGCCTTTTTTAGTTTAATATATTTAAGCCTAAAATCTGACTTGGCTAGCTCTTATGAAGAATCTCGATGCCAAATTTGAACTTTCTACGTTATCTGGAAGTGGGTTAGGGTTTTGATCTTTAGGTCAGTGCTAAAAATAACATTTTTTGGAGATTAATAACTAAATAACCGCTAGAGATGTGCTTATGAAATTTGGAGAACGTTACATACGTCTCACAAGTCTCAATATATGAGCCAAATTTGAAATGTTTATATGAAATAGTTTTTAAGTTATGTGTGGGTCAAAAGTGGCTACAGATGGTTCATATAAAATTACACATGGTACGACTCGCTAGTTCTGTTGGCTTGAACTAAGCATAACACTCAACCGCGTATCCAGATGTTTAAGAGCTTCGATTAGGTAAAAAAAGTGGACTTAATTCCTAAGAAACAACAAAATAATCTCTCTAAGGCATACCTAAAAAGTGAAAAGCGCAATTTTAGCGGTACACAAATGTGTTTATTTTCGTAAAGTCATAAGATGAATCTGTAGAAAATGGCGTCTAGTGTGATTTGCATATACACAGTTTTACACAGTCGTAAATAACAACCATAGTAACACACCAGTCGTAATGTACTGCAACTAATTATGATGTAGGCACAATATTAAAAACTAATAACGTTAGAACAGAAATTTCTATATCCTACTGAGCAAAATGATTAAGAATACCAACCTAGAATTCCTTTTTAAAAAGTAAGTCCCGGTCTGCAATTAAAAAAACATGAATTGGAATTATATTCGATATAATATAGATTATAAAAATACATTTGTTTTATAATTCCTTTGGTTTATTAACTGTATGCAATAAGCTTTACAGACGAAAACTTTGAAATCACCTATTTAAAATGCACAAATGTGAGTCATGAGCCAATAAAACCAGAGTAGTTGACAGTTAATATGGCGGCAAATAATAATTTTATAACTGCATCCGCGCAAACCAAAGTTGATACAGCAATAAAACGCGCGACGACAGACGCAGCTATTACATCGCGAGTACAATGAGCGCGAATGTAGCAGAATTTGTTAAAACTGGACATTTGTTAAAGTGATCTAATGAAGTGCTTCTTCTTTTTACTATGCCATCTCCTACTATCATTCTGGCAATTTTCTTACAGAGGGCTGCACGGCACAAGGATCTGGTCCTGAGATTTTTGAGCCATGGGTTTCATCTTCTTCCCGGGGGTTTCCTACTTTGTATCTTCCCATGCATTATCGGTTTTATATGCCTTGAATAAAAAAACTTTATTATTACTATTATTATAAACTTCCTCGATAAATGGTCTACATAACACTGAAAGAATTTTTCAAATCGGACCAGTAGTTTCTAATATTAGCGCGTTCAAACAAACTCTGGAGCTTTATATATCAAATACCAAAGGGACTGTAGACAGCCTATAAACAAGTAGTTTAGTATTTCATGCATATGTATACTGATCTATTCATATACAAGCAACGCTGTAATAATACTTGATAACCAAAGAGTGCATCTTGAGTAATAAACCCACTGCAATGAAACGCAAGAAGGAAAAATCTTAAAGGAACTGAACTTATTAAAATCGAAAACAACCGAAACGCGACTACAATAACATCACTTGACGTGACAACTTTACGCCAATCTTATGTAAGAAAGCGGTACTGGTACCCGGACGCGGCGTGATGCTCGACTGCCGACCAAAAGGATTGTAAACGTATCGCTACCACTAAGTACATAAATAGATAGGAGTAAAGGAAGGGAAGGAGTAAAAGGATATAAAGGTAGATGGAAAGGCGAATAAATATGGGGACATTCTTTTCATGGACGGTATAGGGGTAGTTACAATAACAGCTATGGTAATCGAGGGTCGCCTACTCGAAGTGGATCTAACCAGTAATAGGACAGATAAAGAGGAAGATCTGGATGCAAAATACTGTAGTACCTGCTATAGTAATAATATTAACGATATAATTAAACCGATAATTATATTGCTTATGCACGATATTTACGTGATAATGATCTGCCATAATCAGGGATAGATAAAAGATAAAGAAATAGAAATGTATACTGAAGTACTCTAACTGACCAAATAAAGGAAGTTTAAAAGATACAAATAAAGAATCAAAAGCAAGTTTCGATTGTTCGAATTCCAATGTTTCGGCACCATCTAGTGAGCATTTACAGTATGTTCCCTTGTATGTAATAAATTATAAAATGACTGGATTTAAAATACCACTGCAACACGCAATGTCAGTTACCGAAAAGTAGAAGAGGCGCATGAAATATGCCGTCGTCTCGGTAAGCAATTTGAGGTTCCGTCGGCAGACGGCACACACAGGGGCCGTAAGCAATGTGTTTGCCGTTCGATCCCTTGCCAAAATTGCCATCTTCCGCCGCGAGCTGACGATATGAGACGGCTTGGCTGGCAGACTTTATTTGTTCGGCTGGCTAATATTGCATTATACGTTTTTCACTTTAATGATACTCTTATGTCGGGTTGGAGTTATTCTTTTTATTTAAATTGTAATAAATTTGATTAACCCGTTTCAAGTTGGTGCTGTTGAAAGTCTCCTGTCTTTCAGTCTGAGGCAAGGGGTTGAAGACATGAGTCTAAAATAAATGTTTTTATATATGTTATATTTCTAAATATAACATATGTATATATTTTAATTTTGATAGCATTAATTATCAATATCTATGGTAATAAAAGTATTCCTACAGTAGGATATTTAAATGTACTTATATCTGTTGTTACCTACAACACAGGCGTATTTTAAAATCTTCAAAAACCTTTATTAAGTACCTATTTGCACCAATCTATAAACCAAACTTTTCAAACCACAGACGAACCCTATACTTTTATTTATATCGATCTTTTTAAAGCGTTCCAGATATTTTCCTTTACGACCATATTAGGTGGAAGAAAGGACTCTTATGGCTTAGATCCAAATGTTACCTAACAAGAGCATTCAGCTAAACAGTTAATTCTACTTCATTGCATTGTGGAAAATATATGTATTTACGCTTACTTGAATTACATTTGTGGGAATTAATCCAAATCACAGAAGCTTCTGTTCATCTGATGGCTTCTAGGAAGGCAATGGAAAAAGCACTTCACACATGTTGTTGCCACGACCGTCTGTGTGTTCGCCGCGCCAATTCGCACTAAGCTCGTAAACCTGCGGTTTGTTCGTACACTGAAAATGAAAAATACAACTGTGGAAATATTATTTAAATTATATTGACACAAAAACTCTAAATAGAAGTTACTCAGGTGAACTGCCGCGCCTGACTGATTGTCTCTTGTGAGGTATAAAAAACAAAAAAAAAAATCTTACAAATGTTTCATTTATTCAAAGTTTTAGTATTAATATAATGTTTATGACATTTGATGGTGAGTGTATAGTAGACCAAGAAATTGGTTTGCCACCATTAATTTTACTTGTTATGTATTACGTTAATTTAGATTTAAAATTACGGTAATTTCTAACAACAATCCTTAGCAAAGTTTTCTTTACCTAGGACCTGTCATCCAAAAAGGGAAAGCACTTTCCTGGTCGACTATACATCGGCAATCGTTTAGTTCGATTCGAAAACACCGCAAGCTCTATCCGCGACGATATCGCACCCACTAAACTGGAATTGATCACAAAATGCGCTGCACACCTTTACTCGTAGGGTCATAAAATTAGTGAAGATGGTCGCCAATCATTGCGAGAGAAAGCTCGGGAGATTGGGAGAGAGGGAAACTTCCATGCTTGTATAGAGTATAGAATGAAGAGCAAAGAGTCCTAGCACAACTAACTCAGGATCCCTGCAGCTTAGATTCTGCCTCGATATTAACATTTTGGAATTAAATTTAGTTTATTCCATAAAAATTACAGGAAAACCAACAGGATTTTTACATACGAAAATACAAATGGCTCGTTGGTCTAGAGGTATGATTCTCGCTTCGGGTGCGAGAGGTCCCGGGTTCAAATCCCGGACGAGCCCTAGTTTTTGTTCGCATAAAAGTAGCAATAAAGATGCTACAATGGCGACATTCAATATCTTAAGTTTAGTAGCTTATTACTTGACTGAACTGTAAATGTAAAAGTACAATAGAAAATCGAGATCATTTCTTCTTTTTTTTAAACAGAATAATAAGAAGAAGAGATATAATTTTTCAATATATTCAATTTTAAATAACCATAACTTTTTTAAAACGGAAGGGAAGACTTAAAGGTCATATAACTATATAAAGGAAGAGAAAAATATATACATTTAATGTCCTTTTTTTGTAGCTTTTTATATTAAACAAGCGGACTCGGCAGACGTTATCTGCCGAACTGCTCGAATGTAAGCTATTCTATCTTTCAAGTTGGATCAACCTGCACACGGTGTGGAAATTTGATTAAAATTGGTTCAGTAGTTTAGGAGTCCATCGCGTATCCACAACGTGACGCGAAATATATATATTAAGATGTGCTTTCAGGTGGTTTACTCTTGCCTTAAGAGGCAGGTAGGCTTCTAGGTATTTTTTTTATGAGATAGAAAGAATCTCAATAAAAAGCTACGCTACCGCTTTATATGTGGACACGAGTAGTATCTGGTATAAATAAAACGGTCCTAACAAACCGTCAGAAAGAATGATGAGCCATTAATGAAAGCATGTGTGCCTAATACATTACACCTTAATTACCGATAGATTATACTTATCAGGGACGCGACAAGTAATGCTTTCTTCGGCCTACTGATATGTATCCGACGGACAAGTCTATTAATAAGATTATAGGAGATGAACCGCCTTTTTGGCCTCCCTAGCTCAAAGATAGAAAAGCGAACTAAACTCTGTAAAGTGCTTGATTCAACCCACTTCTAGGCTATTATTACTCCCAGTCTCGGCACAAGCTTTTAGAAAACTTAGATGGAGGGTTATGATATCATTAGGCACACAAAGTACTCCCAATATTAAAAAAAAACTAACCTATATTTTTTTTATGTGGAGAAAAATGGTTATAAGAGCCGTCTGAAGATAAGCAGTCATCGTTCAATTTTTCCTTTTTGGAATATTTTATATACTTGGACATGTTTATAATTGTAAACGGAGGGAAGAGACTGGCTACCGCAACACAGCTTTGCTAGTGCGGAAGTCAGGGCAATCCTATATATAATTAAGACTACCTATGTATTTTGTCCAATAATAAACATAGGTCTTCTTAAAGGCGGTTCAACTATGATTGAATAATAATATTTATATAAAAATGTAAAAAAGAATAACTTTTATTTAACCACGTGAAGTCGCGGGCATCAGATACATACATACCATACAAGATTATTTGTAATTAATTACTTCATGGAAACAAAACACTAAAACGTAAGGGCTCGTCCGGGATTTGAACCCGGGACCTCTCGCACCCAAAGCGAGAATCATACCCCTAGACCAACGAGCCATACGTTGTATGACGAATTTTAAAAGTACTAAAAATAGAATACACGTATTTTAAATATCATAAATCTACAATCTAGCAATATATAAACTAAATGAAATGAAATTAACCTTATCAAGGTAATAAAATGTAATATTATTATCAGCAAACAGTCAAAACAAGCCATGAATTTATTAAAATAGATATTAGCGACCGAACGCTGTTTAAGTGGAAAAATGACCACATTTTGGTTGGCTGAATCTGATATGTCATTGAAACCTGTAGACATATGCTAATACCTTAAATAACTGTCTATATTATATAACGCGTTATATAATCCTATATCTAAATATGCAATGATAGATTTTCACTAGTAATTTATTGAATTCAACGTACAGTATGGTGTTACAACGCGTGGGCCGATCGTATGTAAATTGGCATTTTCTTTAATAATATTATATCTGAGGAATTCCTATTATACAGTAAATGGTAACATGAGGCGTTATCACGATAAGATTCTATCCGTACATCTATATAAATTAAATTGAAGTGTCCGTCTGTGATTTCTTAATAACTGCCTTTTTATGCGTATACAGTTTTTTATGCTGTACCAGTGGTCAACCAAAGCTTTTTTTCATATTTTTGTCGGTGAATTTGAAGAATACATTGTCTTGTCTTTTGTCCTTTTGATAGGATCTTACTGGACGATGGAAGAGTTTATAGAACGCCCATAAGATGTTTTGTAAAAATATATATAAAATTTTAATTATTTAATGATATCCATTTTTCACATACATACCTTTAGGTACCATATTCGTAAAGAATCTCTCTCTATCTCTACGGCCGTTCCTTAATTGCTGAAGATCGGGGTCCTGGCGTGATTCCAGCCTCGAGTGTATAATTTTTTTCCAATGGCTCCTAGTACAAGCCATTCTTGCTATGATGTAAAATTTGTGATTGTGTGGGCCTGTCACCTGACCCGACCATCACGTCGGCGAGGGGCCTGTAGATCTTTTGCCGTCTGTTGCCCGTCATGATCAGTTTTTCTTGGTTATCGTCACTTTTACTCATAACGAATAGACAATTTAAGAAGTTTTTATCCATCTATTCCCAGTCTCCAAAGCGGCTAGACCTATTTTCGTGAGATATTCTGTGCACGATGGCTAATTACACAAATAGTTAGCTTTTATAAAAAAGACCTCATTTTTGAAAAAAGGTATAATATTCCGAAACAAATCATTGAAATATACGCAGACAAAGTCATGGTTAAACAGCTAGTTAGAATTATAAATATACACAGTTTGTGTTGATCACTTGTTCTATTTTTGGTGGGATACGGTACGGGGAAGTTTATCTCGATTTGAAATAATATCGATACTAGAGCAGGAAGTGATTTATTAAATTTTGATCGCTTGATCATAGAGCGCTTGTAAAAAATAACAGGCTGTGGTGACTTACGGCGGAGCGATAGTATCCTTGTTAGTCCTTTGTTTATTTACTTTTCCTTACCTCATTATCCGCGTGGTTTAATGTGTTTTCATAGAAGAACTCTTTAGACATCAGTTAGTAGAGATAGGTCATAACCCATAATAAGATTTCTTGTTCAAATTTTAAATCGTCCAAACTATGAATGTACTCTACTCTACCATAATCAAACAGTATTATTAAAGGTTGTGTTTCTGCTGGTAAATAGATGTGCCAGAGATCTTTGTAGGAGGGCATATAGGATTGGCAACTTTTGTAATAATAAATAAGTTTTGGGAAGAGGTTATGGTAGCAGTTTATTATCAGCAGAACCTATTACTGAATGAAAATGAAGAACGGAATATCTCAATTGCCAACATGTGCAAGTCTTTTGATAGTACGTTTGTCTAAGGGTGTCACTTCTAATTCGCAAACCTGTTGCCTCGTGTCACAAAAAAAAAACATAGTCTTTGTTTAATTATTATCTTTATTCTAATCTGATAATGACCAAACGGTCAAAATACAACACATACAACTCTGAACACACAAAAAAAAAAAGGTTAAATCAAACAATAATAAAACGATTTCGGATTCCTTAATTTAGTAGTAAATTGTTTGAAGTTACGAATAAAAAAAATGTTAGCGAGCTGTTGGTACAGTGGATTAAGCCATAAAACCTTTTTAACTACTCGCTAACAAGCTAAGTAATTATTAATTACTTTTTGCCATATTTACACAACTAGGTGGAACAAATCGGTAAACATTAATACCAATAAAGATACATCCGCGTTCTCGTAATAGCACTTCTTGTCGAATTTAGTAAAGGTGACTTCTGATGCAAGTTTTTCTATTAATTTTCTTTTAAAAATAGTATGGACTATATCATTTTCAGCGTACTTTGTTTCCTCTTTTATAACTGGTGCATATCACACATAAACAACAACTAAAAAATTACAATAAATAGAAATTTTTGGTGGGGAAAATAACTCCAAAAAGAATCTCACTAGCATTTGAACTGAAAACCTGCAACCTGACTGTACCGCATACTCTCTTATCAACTTAACGCTTTATTTAAGAGGCAAAAGAAATACAAGGCACACTTATATTGATTTATATTTTTTTGATATGAAAACCGTGATGTATGAACGTTACCTTAGCAGCGTAACATCGTAAAAAAGTACGCGTCCGTCAGATGTCACTTGTAGTAAAGTAGGGCTTGAGACGTTTTTGTCTCTTGCAAAAATACCAGTGTGGATTTAGACATGTATTTTTGTGCGAGTTTAAATAAGGAGTTAAGACTACTAGTTATTTCTTCTTCTTAGTGTTTCGTTAGCAAACACTATATTGTCGCAGCCCAGAACGTAGCCACATCGACTGCCCTATCAGAGGTAGTCATTAAGTCTTCCTGCGTACAGGTTTTTGTGCAGGGACCGGATCTTCCTCTTTATCTGTCCGATAACTGGTTAGATCCACTACGGGTACGTGACCCCGGACTACTCTAGCTGCTATTCTCACTCACCCTATACCGTCTGGGACAATAGTATCCGCAACCATTTTTTTCATTTCCATCCTCCCCGAGCTGGCTGAATTTCCTAGGAAAAACTCCCAGAGGAGTGCTGATTGTTACGCTCCGTTCGGCGTTAAGCAGTGCGAGGATCGACGTGAAGTGGCGGTAATGCTGTCACCTCAAGTGGTTGTATTGTTGTCGCGTTTCGTTCGGTTTGGGAGACTTCCCGGTGGCATAAACTCGTCATTAAAGGCCGGCAACGCATCTGCTTGCCTATTGGTCGGGCAGATATCCATGGGTGTTAGTAGGCACTTACATGCCTGCTCGTTTGCCCATTGTAACATAAAATAAAATAATTTTGTAGAAGTTAGTTTGGTATCTATTCGTAATAAAGAAATTTTTATTGGATTTTGAAGATAATACAGCATAAGGCATAACCACGTTCCTCATGGGTAAGGGGAATCTATCATCATTTTTAGGGTACCGTAGTCCTAAAGAAACCCTTTAGTTTTGTCTCTGTCCGTCCATGCTTCTGTCCGCAAGCACGATGGTACCCCTAGGATTTCCAAGCTATTAAATGTAGAAACTTGAAATTTTCCATGTGGTAGGAAATGCTAAAACACATTAGGAAAGTTATTTTAGATACCGGACAAAACGTTTTGATATTGTATAACAAACCTTTATCGCGTATCAGATACGGAACCCTTCTGTATAAGCGTGTCTTGACACGCTCTTGGCTTTTTAAATATATCTGTTATACAAGAGGTTATAGCCCAGTACAGTCGGGGTTAGAACAGGTTCCTTACAAATTTCAGTCCACACTTTTCACCATTGAGCTAAACGTATACTAAAATTTTTAATGCTGTGTGCATTTGCATTTTTGGAGAAGCCGAACTCTTTCACATTATCCCACCGCATAGAGTTCGCGGTTATTTTGGAAATTTCTTTTTGAGGTCAATTTAACATCTGATGCAAGAGCCGTGCTGCGGTCCAAATGACCCGGATACTTTTTTTTAGCTCACACCACTCTTTATGTACTGAAAAAATACTGTTTGTTTCATCTGAAGGAAGGTTTTACATGGAGGAAATGTTTCATCAAGTTTATATGAATTTTAGTGTTGAAACCGTGCGAAAAAGTAACGAGGAACGTGTTTTATGTTAAAATTTTTGATAATGACGGGAACAATCATGGATCCACTATACTTTAGAGGTAATTAGAAACTTTTAACAAGTTTCTATATAATAACAGATTGGGACTTCAAAGAAAACAGTATACTCATTTTTATACTAATATGTGATGCAAAAATTGTAGGTTCCGTTTTACGAAGATTGCGCGTACAGAGGAGTATTAAATTTGGCATGATTGTAGTTCAAATACATTTCTATTTTTTTATAAAGAATATTAGGAATACTTTTTAGGTATGTCTAATATTCGCTTTTTCCCCTCCCTCTAAGCTTAAATTAAAAGCTTGTATTAGGAGTGGGTGCGACAATACCCCAACGGTGGTGGGCTTTGAACCAGGCACTTTGCGGATTTCAGTCCATAACTCATACCGTTGAGCTATTGAGGCTCTCTCTCTTTTGTTTGTGTTACATAGGGCAAACTAGCAGGCAGCAGGCAGATAAGTGCCTACCGACGCCCATGGACATCTGCACGACCAGGAGGCAAGCAGATGGGTTGCCGGCCTTTAATGACGATAAGATATCCGACTGACGTCATCTAAGGAATCTCCACAATCTCACGATTAATATCACTCATTGACAGTAATAATAAACATTAATAGCCTTCCGAAATCTTGAAAGCTACTGTGAAAATAGGTCACCCATCTGTCACTCGTTCGCGATAAAAACTGCTTAACCTAGCGATCGACTAACGCTACTGAATAAGCCACGATCTCCTCACGACAATACTTCTTAAGAATATAAATTCAATAATATCTAAGTCGATGTGATTAAATAGCGTTTCTTTTGGAAATCGCCACATGATATTAACCGGAAACCGTTTATTACGCTATAAGTTCGAATAGGTCCGACAATAACTCGAATGGACGTATAAACGTCGCACATACCATTTAGCCGTGTTAAATTTATACGGATACGGGTTTTCTTTCAATAGGTCACTATAAATTGTTATTAAAACCATAAATTGTCAGTATTAAATACCAATTCTACTACACTTTCTTTACTCTTAGCTTCGAAAATAACTGAAAAAGGAATTACATATTCTGACTTTAGTAATCGTTTTTTTTTTCTTCAGAAAATGACTGAAACTTAAACTTGGATTTCAAGCCACGTCAAAATGTACAAAACTATAATGAAACTAATCAATGACCTTTGTTTCTGTTTACAAATTACAAATTGTTGAAATCCGTGATAAAACTGTTCAATTAGATGTTATTTTGTATGCAAATCACAAACTGTTAATTCAGTGGCAAACTCTTTAATAATCAACCAATCAGATTTGTTTTTATTTTCAAGTCACGAACTGTTGGAAACCATAATGAAACTTATCAATCAGTTTGTTTTTGTGTTCAAGTCTCGAACTCTATCTATCTCTATATATACCTTATATAAACCTTTATCTATCTCTATATAATATATAAACCTGTAGAGTTTGTGAGTTTGTTTGCTTGAACGCGCTAATCTCAGGAACTACTGGTCCGATTTTAAAAATTCTTTCAGTTTTAGAAAGCCCATTTATCGAGGAAGGCTATATCATCATAATTTTAAGCGGGTGAAGTCACGGGTACAGCTAGTTGTAAATAATTACGCACTCCGCAGACCGACAGATGCGTTTCGAGGTCGTTTCTTAAACAAAACCTTTACACGTGGTCACTTAAAGGACACGTGCGGGACAATTCATGCCCTACTTTTTTATTCTAAAAGTGCCATCCTCTTTTTCTTCTATATAAAAATAGTTTAGCATTGAATAAATAAAATATTTTAAATCTAACTATTTACTATGAGAACGCAATACTTTCCAAGCGTATCTGCGTGGCTCCGTTTAATTGTCCATTAGTCAACGAAACGACCAATTACGCCTCCATTAATGTGGAAACACACAGACATATATTTGGCAGTAGATCGCTGTGCTTAAAGGACTTAAATTGATTCTGTATATGAAAATTGTATGTTTTTATTCATTTGTATGCAATGAGGAAATTTCCTAAAGCGTACTATGTCTCCGTTTAAGAGAATTCTATTACATAGATATATAGTATGCTTGTTAAAATCAGTTTGCAGTACACATCTTTGTACCGTAATATTATGTTAAATATGTGTTAGGCTGGCCCGTTGGCGCGGTGGGCAGTGACCCTGCCTTCTGCTCCGGGGGTCGTGTGTTCGATTCCCACCTCGAGTCTGGGTATTATCCATATGTATGTAATATATATATTTCTAAAAAAAAATTGTGTATAACAGGTGGCTGTTACCTAAAACACAGACATTAAGTTGTCTACCTTAGGATCAGACGTCCGTGTGTCAATATAGTCCTGTATATATTTGTGTTTAGTGACTTTTTCAATATCACGATTTTTTTTTTCAAAATTTATTTATCGAGGCTTATGTACAAATGATAATCATGGTAGGTATATACAAATGTAGCTTTTTATATATTAATTTGATAATTTTATTAGATATTACTCGTGATAGTATCTATTAATATCCACTAAAAGAAATAAGTGTAGCATGTGTCTTCATTACGTTCTATATGTAAAAGAAAATGTACTATTTATTTTATTTTTGTTCTTTGTAAGTTTATTAATGATAAAGATCTAGCATTACACTGCGGAATTTACGAGATGAAAATGAAAAAGTATATGAGCTCTGTACTTATTATAAAGGCTACGGAGACTTGGAACTGGATAATACCGACCTAATAAAGTTGTACGAGCAGATGGAAAGAAGACTATCTGTAAGTTAGGTATCCATTGACGCAGCATTCCTCATGTTAAAATTATCAAAGGCTCAATGATCGAAGAGATGGAAATCGAATGAAATCTGTAAAACAGTCCATTCAAACCGTGATACCGGTTATTAAATGTCACACGCGCTTGTAGCATAAGCTTCCAGACATAGTTTGAGGAAATCAGCGATATTTGGCAATTTTTTTACTATTTATTAAGTAACTCACTAATTTATATTACTTATTAAACAAGAAAAAGAAAGATTTATGTAATTTATTCACATATTTAACCCATTGTCAAAATTTCTGAATGTCATTTAACCTTTAATTCTAAGTTTTACTATGTATTCGCAAAAATGAATATCTTTTTGGGGAAATGAGTAAATAAATAAAGGTATTCCTAATATTCTTTAAAAAATGTTGTAGACCTGTCCAGCGCGTTTCTTTCGCGAAACCGCGCGAAAGAAACGCGCCATCTAAACGAGATAAACTCGTTTCTTGGCGTATTATAGCCACGTATGTACATCGCTAGGCGTGAAACTCTCTAATGGCAATTTAGACGGTAAATAGGACGACGGTTGGAGCCTATTTTACAAGAATTCCAATAATGCAATAAGCAGCAGCTCCTGAACTACTTTCTAAGAAATTTTGCACTTCAACGGAGAACATTTACGTACATGAGTTCACTTACTCGTGTATTGGCCGGGAATTTGTATTAAAGTTAAAGACACAATAACAATTCTTCGAATGAATTAATATATTTTAATTTATACTCGGATAGCTCATCGGTTATAGGACGAAATAAAATCGATAATATGCTCGGTTCAAACCCCGACCTCACTGACATAACGCCTGTCACACTCCTAAAAAAATTAAAAAAATATCTTGACTGCACAGGTTATAAGAATATATAAGGTATAAAAATATTTTTTTCTATTTTAAAGGGGTCAAACGGGCAGGCGGGGTATGGACATGGCACCAGGAGAACTATCGCAGATGCGTTGCCAGCCTTTAAGTAGGAGTTTAAGCCACCGAGAACTCTCACAAACCGAACGAAACGCTCCAACAATACCATCACTTGACGTGACAGCATTGCCATCACTTCACGTCGATCTTATGCACTCTAGATGTCTATTTATCCCCCTAAAATTACAGTTATTAGTAATACTTTTTAAGAAAACCTAATATTGCTGTTTCTTCTTCTACTTCTTTTTCTTATCGATTCAATAAAAAACTTCATGAAAATTAGTAGTTATACAGTTGCAGCCCAGAAAGTGGTCACTTCAATTGCTCTCATGCCGCCATTAAATGTTAATTAATTATTTATTCTCCTATTAAGCTTAAAATAAAAGCTTACTTTATGAGTCGGTGCGACAATACCCCAGCGTGGTCGGAACTTGAACTGGGTACCTTGTGAATCTCAGATGTAGTTTTTTATATTGCTGTATCTGTTTTTATAAACATTTTTTAAATGTTTTTTTGTAGTATTTATAAAAAAAATGGTTTTTTTTCTTTACTACCCAAACCGGATATTAAAGCTTTTCTTTTTTGTTATATTTGCACGTTATTATGGCATATTGTGGCATGACACTTATAATAAAACTGTAAAATTGATTAACACCTACAATCGGACAAATAAATGATTAGATTCGATTCGATTCTATTTGATTCGATTCTATTTTATTTGATTCGATTTGATTTTATATGATTGAAGTTTGTTACCGAGTTTTCAAGTATGAGTGTTGAAATATTGTGGTAATATGCTCCGTGTGGTGATACTAAGCTTAACGGGGGAATTATATCTAGAACGAAACCTCACTTTAAGCTGAGTACGGGGTAATAGAAATTCGGCATACTTAAAGTATTTTATTTTATAAACAATACTTGTTTATAAAAAAAAATATTAAAAACATTGTATAGACTTTTCGTTTTTAGCCATTTCACTTGGAACCCTAAAAATCGATCATTACGTATTAGCCCCAATCGATTAATAATTCTCACTCGATTGGTTAAACGCGTTGCACACTGTCGATTAATCGTCGATACCGTTTCTTATAATAGGGCGATAAAAATGTAGGTCACTTTAGTTTTTTTTTTTTTATAAACACATTTATCATAAATAGTATATTTTACAATTAAATATATTAAGAATTTATTAATTATTATAATAATAACTAGAATAAATATTCAGGAAAGTACCTATGTCTTCTATATAAGCTCACATTTTCAGCACAGTGATATGTTTGTTCACACTGTGTCACACGCGCCTGTAAGAAAGTCATGAAAATAAAGATATTGGAGACTTTATAAAAAATTATATATATGCAGTAGTTGCTTTGGTGTAAACTGCGGTGGGGGAGAGGGGTTCAACTGAGTTTTTGTACCAATGTACAGAAAAGAGATTGTGAATCATACATAATTCATTTATTTAGCAAATTCGGAATTGCGAGTTACAAATACAGTCTCATTACAATATACCGTTTACAGGTGCGCAATATTAATTATATAATTTAAAATATAAAAAATAATCTAATGTCATCAATCATCATTATTAAAAACTAAAACAAAATCACATCATTTCACAAGTTAGTAATTATTTGTTGACATTTCGTCAATTGCATAAAATGTGTTTCCTTTACACTTTAAAATAATTTATGTATTTATAATCATTGTGAACTTTGGCAAGTCAAATTTGACTTTGACTTGCCGAGAAATCGTCAGTGTGCGATGAGTTTTACACCTTCCCAACCGGACGCTGCTTTCTCTCTTGTTGTAAGATTACAAAACTCTTCGTTAACTGTTATGTTTGTTACATTTAACAGCATAATGTAGAAAGTTCCTTTATACGGATATTGGTATTAAATTTGTAACGGAAGGTTACAATATATAACCTTATTATATAATCTACTAGTTCTTTCCCGCGACATTGTCCGCTTAAATTTAAACTCGCGAAGGCCTTAGACCTCAATCTGACCCAATCAAAAATTCCTACTAACTATGAACTGTCCTTCCAAACTTCATCTTTGTACGGCCTGCGGTTTTTTGATTTCGTATATAGGTGACATTTCTTTTTTTATATATATGTATACAGACAAGCAACGTCGTTTGCGTTAAATTCAATGGATACTTTTTAATTTCGTAGGTTTATAGTATTATCAAGGTAGTCCATATTATTCTAACAACATCAGCTACATAATTGCGAAGGTCGCATCAAAATTGAGCCAGTCATTTTGGATCTCTTTAGCGAGGAGGTTCTCATTTCGACTATATTTTTTTATGTTCGTTACTTTACAACTTTTGACCGGATGAACTAAGGTTTTTTTTTTGAAAGCTGGTGCTCGCTGCGCGGTCCCGTTACAATTTGGTCCAGCTCTGATTCCCAACAGATTGCAAAGGATGTGGCTGTGGGGCGAGAGCCATCTGTCGTCATCCCTGGACCCCTACAATCTCTACAACAACCTGACGACTAATATCACTCAATGACATTAATTGGAACCCACTGTTTAACGTGTCTTTCGAAACACGGAGGAGGTCGGATATCAAATATAAACTAGTTATAGAATGGGCCACCCATCTATCACCCGGTCGCAGCAAGAGTATCAAATATTTTAAAAGCTACCACTGATTCGGAAGAGTCGAGCCACGAGAAGAATCAGCAAGAAACTCGTTAGCCACAGTTAATACATAGCTACCTGTCGTATCGCTCCACCTGCTACAGAGTAGAAGGAAGGCTATCCTCCCCCAGTCCTCTCAGAGCCGGAGCCCCCGTGGCTCCGTGCTAGCCCCCTTCCCGATTTCACTCTATACTAGCGATATTCCCAAAACCGAATGCGTGCCTCTCGCGCTTTTAGCGAACGACACAGCCACGGCAGGCAAAGCCGCCTTAATCACCATCCGACTCCAAAGGGCATCTAACTCCAAAGGCCGTCTCCCTACGAGGTGTTCGTATGAACGGGCTAGACAAAGGCAAATACCTAGGTGTTACTTTCGATAAGCATCTAACATTTAAACAGCACATAGCTAAGCCCGAAATAGAGCGGCTTATATACTGGGGAAACTATACCCAATGATTTGCGCAAAAAGCAAAATAAACCTTAGAAGTCATGTCCTATGCGAGTGTTGTGTATAAGCCCGCTGGAACTTTAAAAAACTTCCAGAATCGCTTCATACGTATTCGTACCGGATCCCCATGATTCGTGCTAAATGTGGAGCTCCATAGCTCCAAGCTCCAAGCTCCAGACAATAGGGACATTCTTTAAGCCCTTGCAGGTGGATAGACAAGCGAATAGAGTGAAACCTTAAGGGTTCCTTGTAGAATTACTAAAAACCTAGCAATTTGCTTTAATTTGACACATAATTTATTTAAAAACAGATGTACAAAGTAATCTTACTGTGGGAATTGCGATGTCAGGCCATTAATCATGCCAAATATAGTCTTTATTGACACCATAGATAGTCTTTATTTATAGCAGGAGAATATTTCTAACTCTTTTTTTTGCTATAATATTAATTGTATGAACTAATTTCTCTAGAATTATTGCTAGCTAAAATTGATCCAGTGCTACGATTGAATCCATTAATTCCCACTTTGCTTAAAACGTTAGCCAGAGGTTTATAAAATAAAAATATATTAGTTTAAGAATAACAATAATATCATGCCACATGAAGTGATAAGTCGATCACTTCATGTGGCATGAAATGGCGCAGAAATCGCCTCGGCGCAATGCAACTTTTATAAAATAATTTTATGACTAGCAAAAACTTAACCAAGTCCTGTATTATTCTAGATGTTTATAAATTAAAAATTTCAGTGATTTCATAGTAATATTTGAAAAAATAAATTAAAATTTTCAACTTTGGACGAGCTGAACTGAGTGTGTACATTCATAAAAAGAACATTTCGAATTACGCATAATTTTATTTTAACGTTCTGGGAATATGTGGGAATATAAGGATGAAATATGTAGGTAGGAAATCAACTTAAATAATTTTTATTAAATTTAAAGACTAAATATTTACATTACTTAGGACCAGTTCATTATGTAGTAACTGAAATAGGAATCATTTCTAATTTCGCTAATAGAAACGTTAGTTCAATGGCAGTCTTGTCATTTAGGAGAGTCTAGTTTGATTATTGTTTTTTACTATTTTAAATCAAACAATGTATTTTGTGAAAACTGAATGTTCGTATTAATGTTTCGGTGGTGTGTTTTATATATAGAACTGGTGTATTAAATTAAAATAGTTTTAATACCAAAAGTATCATAGTCATAAATTGAATTTATGTGATCGATTTACTTGCTGAAATTATCGTATCTAGCCAGAAATTAGCTACTATTTTGTCAACAAAGGGATGAGATAGCTACAGGTAAGGGCCCTTTTATATATTGAAAATTGATTCTGAATATAATCTTATTTGTCTTAAAGAAATAAAATTTAATATATAACATCTATGATATTACGCGTTTAAAGTAAGATTGACGTTCTGCGTTAATTAAAGAATGAGTAATGTATGTTTTGTGAGTCAATATTCTTTCCTCCACCTCTGGAACGTCATAACATCTTGAGCAAGTGGAATCAATAACCAAAAAAGTGACTACATGTAGGTTTTAAATAGATTTTATTCAAGATTTATTATTACTACATGTGTATTGTTTATTCTTAGTAAATAATACAGAAATATATAGACTTAAACTAAAATTTTATTCATGACTGACTTAATAGTTAATATTAAACAAATAGTTGCAAGTTTTATTTTTTTGAGGATTAATTCAAGTGAATGTTTTCCTAATACAAGTAACAATAAAAAGGACATTTTTTGACCGTTTCAGTGATTGTTGATTTGTGATGTTAAAAACACTTACAAATTGATCCTCATATTTAATGAGCTGACATGTTAAGTCCCACTGCTGGACAAACTCTCATCTGCAATTTCCCTGCAAAACCATCCTGATGATGAGCCTTATAAGTGCTTTTATCTTGCTGTTGAATGTGTGAGTGTTCTAGAACCACACATAGCAGAGAAAAGTTCAAAATAGTTTGCTTGGACATTGGTAGAAAATTAAAATTTATTTGAACTGAGAATCGACTACTATCTATTTTTCATACTCCTAAGTGATAAGCTTGGCCCACGCGGACACAGTTGCGGGGTATACCTAGTAGTAGTACAGATGGTATACATCGCACGTCAGTCAAAAGGTGAAGTATGAACTTTATCTATTGAAGTATTTTACAAGGAACCCTTATTATTACGCTATGTCCGTCCGTCCGTCTATCTGCCCGTGAGCATAGCTAGTATGTACTATTACCTTAAAATATATCGCTGTGATTAACACTATAATTTTAGCGCATTTGTATGTTGATATAATGGGGCCTAGCTTTTGACTATATTAAAATAGTTTCAAGGTCTACTGCCGTTCCTCAAACCTGTATGTCAAAATGAAGAAGTCACTTCAGTAAGTTCATTGCCTCGCCTTTCTTATAATTAGAAACCACTAACGGATTGAATTGAGTCCGCATTGATGTTTATCTTTGAATTTATCAACTAAAATTATAGAAAACCAAGCGCATTATTTAATTCTTAATTTATTACTAATATCCTGGGCCAGTTATTTTAAAATGAAATGTTTATTTTACCGTATTTTAATATTGTTAATTTTCTTGAGCTTTTAATAACGCGCTCTGGAGCGTGCTATGCTTGGAGTCTCTATGAAGGATAAAATTCGCAACGAGGTTTTTCGACAGAGAACCAGACATAGCGATAAAGCACGCATGATTAGCAAGCTGAGGGCTTTTTTAATTTTGGATATGTGACGTAATAGGCTAGTTGACTATTTCAGAAACTAGTTAATATTATGCCCTGCAGTCAACTAAACCTAAAATATTAATAATTCGGCGAAAAACATTCATCTGGTTAATTGTGCGTGTTTATAAATCCACATAAATTTTAGCGCCAAACGCTCCGACTATCATGGCGTATTGTATGACGTAACGACGTGCTAAACAAACAGCTGTACTTGGGTGTGATTGGAGCATACGTTAGCAACGACAATTTGTTTGACACGCAGTGACGTCACGCGCTCATATTGCTGTTTGGACTCACGTGATTTATGTCTTTAATTTATATTTTCAAAATATTAATCAATCTAACATATTTTAATAATTCTACTTGATTTATGTACTATTTAAACCTCTGACAAATATTCGGTACAAAACTTATTAGGATTTCTTTTAATGGAAACTACCCTATTTATAAATGACCCTTGAGATATCTATCCGAGTCTATCTTCAACAATATATATATTAATTAGTCTATACTGTCCCACTGTTAGGCAAAGGCCTCCCCCTTTTCCAACCTCACCTTCCTTTCCTGACCCATTTGAATCCATTTCTTTCCCGCAAAGGCGTCCAAGTCGTCTTGCCACCTCTTCCTCGTCGGTCCTTCGTCGGCGGCCACTGGTGGGAGTCCATATTGTCGCGAAATTGGCCCACATTTGCGGGTCTATCCTTGCCACGCCCATTCCCACTTCAGCTTTGCTGATTTCTTCCCCACATCCATCACTCCAGTCATGAAACGCACGGTAAAATATAATTTAATAATACATTAATAAAGTGTCTGTATAGATCTAGATATAATAATTACACGTGCATAATTATCGCATATTATTATTTAACACATTGTTAAATCCGCAGTAAAGTATGGTAATAATATGAAAGCATAAGAAACACGTGGTATTAATGATTAATAAGTTACCGGTATTTCTATTATGAATACATAAATACATATTATTGAAATATTTAATAGTATAACCATATATGAAGCGGATAACCGTATGCATAGCTTTATCAATCCATCATTAAATGGACGAAAACTTCCTGAAATTCAATTATTTATTTGATTATAGTATTAAATGATACTATCTAATTTATTATTATTAATTACGCGGTATTGTTAATTATTTCAAAACTAATTGGATTGTAAAATCCAATTAGTTTTGAATCGCAATATATCCAAATAGTGTTCGCGATCAATCACTCTGTGTTTAGTTTTCAAACGACCTCAAAAAAAAGTTTTCAATTCGACTGTTGTTTTTTTTTTTACGGTGACGTCGCCTCCTACGTACGCATGGATATCTGCGGGTGCCAAATGAGTAGCCAGTAGTACACGTCTGTAATGTGTGGCGTGTATACAGGATATACGCCATACATTACAGACGTTATAAATCTTTCCGCAGTGCGATTATGCGGTTCCTCGTATAAACAATAATGATATATAACTATTTACAATCAATTAATATAATTTATATGCATACAATGATCTTTTAATCATAAATGAATTATTTACATTCTTCGAACAAACCATTTGTTGTAATGGAAATGTTTTCTCTGTTACTTTACAGCATTAAGAGTGACCAGATATTTTTTTAATTTTTATTTTAAAAGAATATTAGGAATACTTTTAAGATATGTCTAATATTCCCCTTTTCCCCTCCTACTAAGCTTAAATTAAAAGCTTGTATTATGAGTGGGTGCGACAATACCCCAACGGCGGTGGGCCACTTGTAAAGTTGCACAAATGATGGACCGACATGAAATATTGCGCTAAATTTTAATACAGATATATCTTAGAACAAGTATGATTTACATAATTAGTCACAAAGACTCAACTCAAAGCAGTCATCCGAAGCAGACACCGGTGCGAACTAAGACAATTTTGGAAAACGTCACGTAAGTAGAACGCGGCGCGGGCGGTTTGATTTATGAATTTAGCCAAGTTGGCGACGTAGAAACGTCTGAGTCACCTGTTTTGCATATCTCGGGGGCTCTGCAAGAATTTAATTTTTGCAAGTTACGCTTTTCTCGCTATATGTCAACAATTTAGAGCAGATCCGAACAGAGCTGAAGCGCTACAATTTGTTATTACGATTTTGTTTCTTTATTACTGAATAAAGACGATGTCGTGGCTCAATCAGTAGCAGACATTGGAGTCGATCGCTAGCTTAAGTAGTTCTTACCGCGACCGGATGACAGATGGTGGAACCATTCTAATGCCAGAGCCAGACGTGGCTCAAAGTGTTTGTACATTTTTGTCTTTGATTGAACACTACAAAGTACTATAAAAATTTGCTCAGCTACGCAAAGACCCGACCACACTACACGTTCATTGAAATGAAGCTATGCCTGGCTCCGTCATAACACTGTTTTTTTTTTCAAATATTCGGTTTCCTCCATGCTTTGGAGACAGGTAAAAGAGTCGCTCCCGATTAATGTGACCGAGTGATATTAGTCGTGAGGTTTTGGGGGTTTCGGGATGACGTCAGGCGATAGTCGGTCATCTTAACTCGCCCCACAACCAACTGCAATTTAAGTGCACCCCTGTACAGACCGGGATAACGCAAAGAAGATGATATTACATATAAAGTATTACATGCGCATTGCAAACGTAGAAAATTGCATTTCACACTTTGTATTCCAGTAGCGAAGCAAAAGCTGTATATCAGAGGAACGTGTTGCAATATCCATTTTGTGGTCCAAAAGCGGACTTGAGGATTAGGTGCGAAATGTTTAAATATAAGGTTGGATACTGAAATGGCAAAAATGATAAAGTGTGCGGTGACAGAACATTTTGTTCACGATCCGCTTATGTTAACTCAAACCTGTTTTATCAAATGTAAGAATTTATTTGTAGGTTATTTATTATAGGCATGACGAGAAATTTTGAAAAATAGGTTTGTAGTGTTCTCAAGTATCTACTATTGTCAAAAAATATAATATTTCTACGGAAATTGACGTTTTTATAGCAAAAAAAAAAACATTATAAATGAAAGGATTCAAATTCGCTCCGAAACACTGGAAGTTGTCATGACGTCACCTTATGTTAACAGTGCGTTTCACTAAGCGACCATAATGATCAAAGTCGTAAAATGTCGAATATCTGAGTAATTTAAAACGTTGCGATCGCTTAGTGGAACGCACTTAAGCTGGCGGATCATGGCGGATTGTTGTATTTTGTAGTTTCCTTTTTTTGTCAATCCTTATTGTGGGTATATTATTTAATTTTATATATAAAAAATGTGTTGTCTTTTACTGTTTGTATTGTTTTTATGGGAAGATGTTGTGTAATATAGAATTATTTAAAATGATTTTTTCTTCACCGCTGTCACCATAATGTGTATTGAAATAATTGACATCTGTTGACAACTGCTTTATTTTTAATAATTGTATATTACACAACACTTATTAAACTCGCTCGCAATCTCTAGCTCGCTAAAAAAAATATGTTTTTTAAGCTTTATGCATCTTATTTTATATAATGCAAATGAGTTTTGATTAGTGTCGCCATGCCTAATATAGAATTCATGACGAATTTTTTTTTCTTTAGCCTGCAAGTGCAAAGGCAAAGGCAATGTGATGAAAATCATTTTAGATATTTTTTATTCATTCTACAATGAATCTCTATCTCTCTTTCTCTCTCTCTAATGAAGTAACTTCCATAAGGAAGTGTTTTTTGCGTTCACATAGAATTGTTTTTCACATCCATCCATCGTTGTCGTTATATCGGGAGCCAGAAATCGTTATGGCCTCTAATTATATACTCTGCGCGTGGCACCCATGGGCAATGATGATCACTAACCATTGGCCGATACTATAAAAAATCCCCCATGGGCAATGATGGTACCGATCCGATACTATAAAAATCCGTCCTGAGATACCGACAAAAACTATAATTAAGAAAACTTATAGTAGGTATTTAATTTGCAATCAAACAGAAATCTGCAAAGTAATACCCGTAATTAAAGGGCGTTCCACTTTCGCCGCTCCGAAATCCGGCCAATATCAAATTAACGTTCTGTTGATTAATTACGTTTAAACTGTATTTTATTTGCTTTTTATTTATTGTTGTATACTCGTAGCGGGTATGAGATAAAACGAGATCTCTCGCCCAAAATAGAGGGCTGCGGGAAAGGAAAACTACGTTATTTACTTCATATTTAAGATGAAGTAGGACATAAGAATTTTCTCGTTTAAAATGTAGATCACAGTATCTGTGACAAGAAAGTAAAATTCCAAGTGTAGATGAAATTGATAGTGACAAAACTTACTCGATTATCATCAGCTAAAGAATTTAAGAGTTACATTTTTTACTATTGGGTGGCCCGAAATTTTAAATGACTTTAAGTTTATAATCACTTTTATATATTATTATTATCACAGAGTTGCTTATAAATTTATTTTTAAATATTTAAAATCCACTAAACGATTGCTATTAGTGAAAGATATTGATATACTTTACTTTATAAACACTTTTTATTTCTATAACAAGTAGGTAAATGCAGTGGATGAGTCACTCGTAATGTTAAAATATCTTGAAGCTTAAATACTGTAAAGCAGCGGTTGGTCCCCGACTGTTTTGTAAAAGAAAATCTAGTTTTTATAAATATACAATAATAATATTACACAAGCCCAATGTTTTGTCATGATGTACTAAAATATAGCATTTTTAATATGGCGTATAACGTATTCTACATACAACCAGGCATTTTCAAATAATTATTTTACGAGTGCGGCCTGCAAACATCTAATTTTTTAACGATGTGGCCCGTCTACATCTCATTTATAACGTTGTGGCCCTTGCCTGCCAAAGGGTTGCCGATAATTTTGGTGGTTCTGATAATTAAAGTCATAACGATCTACAATCAGATATATATTTTTTAAGTTAATTTCGTTCATAATATCTTGCCGGCGACCTTTATCGTAAAGTACAATTTTAGTCTCAGGTATTTCAAAAAGAAGGTCGAGCAGCGATGTCGTTAAAAATGGCGTGTTAATATGTACATTGAAATGTCATTTAGATTTTATCATGAATATATAATTTTGAATAATTGTAGTCTTTATGATAAGAGGCAATAACCTTTATATTTCTTTCTAGCGTTTTAACTTTGGTGTTTTTTTTTTTAGCACTGCTGTTCCCGTTTATTATGCTTTTGGGTTTTATACCGGGGCCAGACATAGCTCAAAGTCTAAGTATATTTTTGACCGTGAAGTCTACAAAGTACTACAAAACTTTTTGAAGTTACACAAAGCCCCCAACCACACTACATGATCATATAAATGATCATTCAAATGAAGCTAAGTTTGGCTCCGGCATTACACGTAAATAACCTCGCAACTACCCATCATTTTAAAAGAGCTGGTACTAAGACTTACTGCTTATGGTATATTTACTATAAAGAGCTATTACTTGTCATATATTTACTATGTTTTTACTTTTCAGAAAAAACCATGTCTGAAGCAAAAATTATGATAAGATGCATTTTTTTATGTTATATAACTTATATACAACTTCAGACACACACAAATGACATTTAAACATATTTCTAACTCAATTGTATCATAAAAAGGGAGAAATGATGTTTTTATTTATGTCCGCTGTAATTTTCTCTTGTACCTTTAACTAAGGCAGGTGTTGTGAACCTTTGGCATGCAAAATGTATAGAAATAATTGGACTATTTATTGTTGATGTCCAGAATATTTTCTATAAAAATTGTTATGAGGAAATTACTAAGTTAGTTTTTTTTTTTAATGGAATAACTAAAAAACACTTCATGCTCAAGTTAATGATTTCTGGAGACAGAATTGACTTATCATCAATCAAGATATTATGCATAAGAATATGCGTAAACGAATCTCTGATGATGATAAGCATTCATTGATGAATGGATTATAACAAACATTACACCAAATAAACGGTGCACAGTACACTCGGGTGCAATGATCGCACATGAGAGCATTCTTTTGTAAGACATTTTTATTAACTTAAAAAATTACATTAATTTTTTAATATGGAATTAAAGGTCATTTCAATACCTAACCGGAGAACGATCTTTAATCTCATTATTAAAAAATATTTTAAACAGAAAAAATAAACATTTTACAAAAAAAGCTCTCAGGTGCGATTTCATTGCCCCCGAGTGTATATAATGTAAAAATCTGGTTTTTTTTTGGAAGAAAAGATATGAAAATTCATGTTTTCATAAACATGAATTTTTATGTCATTTCTTTACATGTAACTCATCTTACATGTTAAATAATTCACATAAATTTGTACAATAGTTCAACACCCCTGAGCACGCACAAGCATTTTTCAAATGTCTTTGTACGTAACCAGTTACAATAAAGTTGAAAGTCCATTGAAACGACGTCCGACATTAAATCTATCAAGACAAAACAAACGTAAAAAATATCACCGCAGGCATGGGTGGTCGTCGTCTAGGATTTCTTTGTAAGATAATATATTATTGAGGGTAGCAAATGCGATTGTGTTTTACTAACTCTGTACACGCAATTGATTTTCATTTCACTTTAGATTAACTTGATTCTTTATATTTTCTCTAATAATAGCTATTTCGCGTGGAGCAACATGAAATTTATCATAGATGTTGGGTTTCAAAATAACATTTTTTATCTATACGCACGCACGCACTTGTCGATGGTCTTCCTTAGTACATCCATATCAGCACAGGCTACTTTAATTTCAGAAAAAAATTGAGTTCCTCAAAAAAACACCCTCAAAATTTAACACAAGCAATAAATTCACCTGGGCTAAGTCGGAGATTTCAGCTAGTTACTAAATAAAAGTAAATCATACGTTCGACTAACCCTAATTTTATGGTATTGTGCTTATGAAAAAAAAAACACATGTTAAAATATAAAAAAATTCGTTGTCATTAGATTTGAACAGGCGCCTTTTGTCTACTAAAGAATTTATTTATGTTAGAACCCTGAATATTTACTTTTTAGGATAAATTAAATATGAAAAAGTGTCATCGTACAAAAATTTATTTATATCAGTGCTTATGATCTGTAAAATCGTCATTTTGTCGCATTTTTATCAATAAATCAATTTATTCAAACAACAACACTACCCTCAGTGGTAAATAACAACCTGATTAGATAATTTCATATAAAATCTGCGGAGTGATACAGATCTAGCACTCTCTGAGCCACTTCTCGGAGTTATCTGGACGAACGATCGACAAATACTCGATTCTGTATCGATTTAGCCGCGGGAAACTGGCAATCGTATGGACGAAATCAAATCGATTTTGTTGCAAGCCATGTCGATTATTATTCACCATAAAACGATGATGAGATAAAGTGCATCCATAATCTTAATATATAAAAATCACATGTCACTATGTATGATCCCAGTGAATCACACCAAATAAATACATGGGACTTTATGACACACGGACGTCTGTACCTAGGATAGACAACTTAGTGCCTATGTTATAGGTAACAGACGCCTGTTATACATTTTTTTTCGTCATGTAGTCATTTATGAGTTACGTCACACGTTAAAAGGGGGGGATATAACCAAAATGTGATATTGTGCGACAACGGCAGGGCAAAGCTTTGTGACGTAACATGTCAAAATTAAAAATATTTCTGAAAATTGAAAAAATATTAACTGAAACTGCTGTTTTCTTTTAATTATTTATTTATTATAATACATACATAAAATTAAAAAACATATGATTTCACATTAAGGGGAAGGGGTTTTCGAAAATATGACAATCTATGACCAGGACGGGGAGGTTAAAAAATCATAAATGAGTGAAGATCTAAAGATGAAGGCTTCGCTGGTCGCTTACCACCACGTAGGTCTATACCCGTTGGCCACAGGATATGTTCTAGCATTTATTCATGACTTTAAAACCTTCATTAAAAAGGTTAGCAACTGTCTTCACAAATTGATTTCGCCTCAAGATTGTACGTTTGTAATTACTTATTCATTCTTATATCATTAGAAAAAATCTACACGCGTTTTATTTTAGATGAAACCGTGAGATATATTTAATTAATAGTGTATTTTTTATAACACACTAGCTTATGCCCGCAGTTGTGCCTTCGCAAAATCAGATGGTATATCAATTTGTACCAGGCGCGTAAAAGGTGCCTCTTAAAATTTGAAGAGTGTTCGTTTTGTACAAAAAATACTTATTAGGTTTAGACAAAAGACCTTCAATTTTAAATGCCTAAGAAGGTATAACAATAATGGTTTATAATAAAGTTAACAAGACAATAATTATTCTAAATTCAAAAACACCGTTTAATTGATATAAAGAACTAGGAAAACTTTTTAATTTTTTCCATGTTAGCCGGTTTGCATAATAAATCTTAATATACATATGTATATAAAAACGCGTCACGTTGTTTGTCCACGATGGACTCCTAAACTACTTAACCGATTTTAATCAAATTTGCACACGTGTGCAGTTTGATTCAACTTGAAAGATAGCATAATTGTTATTTTAATTTAACAAAATCTTTGAATTCACACGGGCGAAGTCGCGAATTACAACTAACATGTGTATAAGTTTTTATTACTAAACAGGTGTTAGTAATGACTAATATGAGTATTACCCTCTAAATAAACTTTTAAATGTACTAAGAAAAGAGCTTCCGTAAAGCTGAGAGCAGGTGCGAAGAGAATATAGCGGGCTTAAATCGAACCAATCACCTCACGGATTAAAGTCCGCCCTTTTATCTGTTGAGCCACTGAGGCTATATTATCACGATATATAATTAGCCTCGCAAGATACGACTGAGATCAAAGCAACGTGGTCGAAAGTTATGATCACCAGATATGAGGCAGCCGAGCTCTGAGATCAGGGAGATTGTTCTATCGCACATGTGAGATTTATTTTGTTTTTATGGGCTAGCATGCTTGGTAGGATTTTTTTGATTGTGCACTAGCGATTGTCTATGGTTATACCAGTTTCTATACTCTATGCCGAAAATTAATAGAAAATAAAAGATTTTTTTTCGCATTATTTGTCTTTTTTATTTTTTTTATTTTTATTTTATATCTTCTTCTACATAGCGTTGTCCCGGTCTAGTACCAATAACCGCTTAGATTGCAGAGGATGTGGCTGTGGGGCGAGTTGCGATGACCGATTGCCATCTGACGTCATCCTCGGAACCTTAGGCCTGTAGCAATTGACGCTGTTTCTATCGCCACTCTTATAAACGGGTATTACTTCAGCTTTCTTAAATGTATCTATATATATAAATAATTTTTTTGTATACTACAAGTTATGTATGGTTAATTCCATTAGATAACTAAATATTCCGCATCCCATAAACAACAATGATATCAAAAAAGGAAGAAAAAAGAAATTACAATGAGTTTTTACAAGAGACTTTAAAACTACTGCCATTTAAAATCTTTAATGCTTTTTTTAATAACTGGAAAACCATTTTTTTGTAACTATGCTAAGTCTTTTTTTTAAGTATATAAGAAATACATTGTTATATACATAATATCTATATATTCATACGTGAAGCTAAAACTTCCGGTAAAACCGTTTGGCGTTGGTGTGCGTGAGGTTTTATTTTACTAATTCAATATATTAATTATAAGTATTTTATACAATTTTTTTTGTTCGCGCACCATCTTCTATCTAAACTATAACAGTGCTAAATTTTATAATCCACCGTTCGCGCAATTTTCGTAAAATGGTACCGAAAGTTTTTGATTCGCCTATTAATATATAATCATATCTATACACTAGCGGTCGGCAATGCGTGTCCCGCGACCCCTCTATCATTTTTTTAAATACTTAATTCTAATTCTTATAAATAATGTGGCGTTTAACGTTTCTAAATAAATAGTTAACTAACTAGACATCTATTTCCAAATAATTATATTACAAGTGTGCCAGCCAACATCTAATTTCTTAACAATGTGGCCTTTCTGCATATTACATTTAAAGATTTTAAAAAAAAAGATGTAGTCCTGTCTACCAAAAGGTTGCAGACCTCTATATACATCTATTGTATTTCTTTCGAAGAAAATATATTAGTGTTTAAGTCAAAAATAAGTGATTAAATTTGCCCAATTGTTTTCCAGGTCGTTTGTCCAATGTAGACCATGGTGATACACCTATAGGTTCACCGCAACGAAACAGATGGTTGGGCAACCGGCCGCGCTCCGGTCTTTGGAAGAGAAAGGACGGCAGACACGGCAGGAAAATCAAACCACCAAAACCCGTTAAGGAAATTCATCATCCTAGCAAATTTTCATTACCACCTATTGTTATGACGATGACTCCTTAATGTAATGTATAAGTAGAAATAGATAATTGTAGTTATTTTGGAGTTTTATTAAAAACGATTGGCGTGGATTTATTACTTAAAGTGAAAACTTTTGCACACTTAAAACGTCATAAAAACATACACTAGATAAAACGTTATATTAATGCTGGGGCCAGACAAAGCTCAAAGTGTTTGTCCTTGTAGACTACAAAGTTCTACAAAATTGCACAGCTACAAAAACTGCCCGTCCTCACTATATGATCATTCAAATGAAGCTATGTCTGGATTCGACATAACAAACAGCTAATGTATTGCCAATCTTTGTTCTGGGTAGTTGATAGAGGATGTATAAATATTACTTAAAATCAGGTGGAATTACTAAATTAGTTCAGATTGTTTAATATATTGAAAATAAAAATCATTTAGACATAAATCAGGTGATACCGAACAACAATCAGAACGCATGACGTCACATCTTGCCAATCAAACTGTTTTTGCTAACATACACTCCAGTCACACTCAAGTACAGCTGTTACGTCAAAAGACGCCATGGCCCATGAAAGTTCATAGCGTTTCGGCGTTAAAATTGAAATGTATTCATACAAACGCAAGTAAAAGTTTATCTTTCGCTGAAATATTTATATAAGTTTATTTGTTCGTAAGGTATAATACAAACTAAAAAATAGTCAAATAGTCTATTTTCAATAACACATAACATGTGTGAACTCTTTAGAGAAAACTTAAATTGTATCCATTTTCTAGAGAAAAGAAATATTGTAACAAAATAAAACACTTTTGTTACTCAACATATTTATTATATATGAATTATTCTTATGCAAATTAAATACATTGTCAGCCTTTTAATATAATTAGTAAAAATACATATTTCATATAATATTGCAATAACATTTTTAATGCAGGTACTAAGAATTCAATGAGATTTGTGCACCATAAGATTATACATTGGAGAAGCTTTTAAGACATCTTTAAGCAATAAAACTCTTTATCTCTTAATTATTTTCCTGATCTTCATCCGAAAACGTTAAAATCTGAAACACAAAGACATTCTGAGCATTTTATTGATACGAATTCTAAATCATTGTGTCAATATTGAACTTTATTATCGGCATAAGGGGCTATCCATAAATAACGTCACACGAATTTTAAGATTTTTCAACTACATACCCCTTGTCATAGGATGTCACATTTTCGAATCCCTCCTACTCGGTAGCAGTTTTTTTTAATTATTTTATGTAGTGTGATAATAAAAGACAAAAAGTCATGTGACGCGAAACTGTAAAAGGATCCTTAGGGAGGCATTAAAAAGATTTCTATAGTAAACGTGTCAATGCTTTAATTATTACAACGAACGATGTCGCGGGAAACAGCTAGTGAGTAATAATTTTTATATTTTACTTTTTGATACTTGAACACTTTGAACAGTACATTTATTAGAGGATACACAAATTACAAAGAGCTTGTTACAAATTATTTAATAAATTTTATTTCATAAAATATTCGAGTATTTCAACTAAATCTAAAAATTAATACAAAAATATAGTTTTATGATTAATATAACTCTGTCTTCCGAGATCACACCTTAGCTTCGATTATTCCTTCTTATCACATCATTCATCTGGAATGAGAAAAATTCTTAGTAAATAAAATAATATATGTATGGATCTTATTAAAAAATAATGTGTTATGTAATGACATCTAGTATACATTAGTAAACTACTTATTAAAAGACCCAAAAGCGACATCTATTACCGTTTTATGTAATAATGAAATGGTTAGCTTTCCCTTGCGTAGATGGCGGTATCCAATGCACTGTAGAATTCATAAATTATTATAGAATCAAATAATTGAATTGCAAATTATTAAGCGGTGCAGCGCCACCTGTTAGTCACCACCTCCACTACGTGTTAAACAAATATTACAAGTTTACGTTACCTGTCAAGAGATGTCGCTAGTGCGTCCGCCGGTCATCCCGTCCCGTCTTCTGCTGCTTGAGGTCATTGATCGAAGTGACGCTGCCGAAGAGGACTTTCGCCGTCACTTTCTGCAATGCATACATTGCTGTTATTAGATGCCTGCCTTGACTGATGTTTAGGAACAATGCAACGTCATATTACGTGACATTAGGAAATGCTTTATTTAGACGTGAAAGGTGATAAACAGTCTCATATTCATTTGCAATACAGTTCTATCTGCTGACGAAATGAAATTAAAAAAAAAAACCTTAACCAATAGACTTTTTTGTATATAAAGGATAATCGTAAAGTCATTATAAGTAAGTCATTTCTTTTAATGTTGCGAGTGCAATATGAACATTATGAAAATTTTATAATGCTTTCATGGGAAATATATATCTACTGATGACATTTTTAAACTTTAAAATTTTCTTTTACATTGAATTGTTTTGTAGCAGTGTAAAAATAAAATTGGAAAATCTCTTTTTCTTAACAGCGACACACGACAGATGCTTCAGAATATAACTATAAAATGAAGCCAATTAGAAATAAAAAGTCAAAAGGCAGTTTTCGTTGGCGAGACAGTGTTATAACCAAGAGAAAACGGAATTTCCCGCATTTTTCACTTAGGCATTTAGAAAATAGGTCACAGAATGGCAATTTAGTTGAGAAAGTAAAAAACTATTTGGCGGTGCTTTTTAAAAATGCTTGCATGTGTGTAGGGTGGCCATGTTCATCTATTCCTTTATACCAATACATATGTATATAAAGCTGAAGAGTTTGTTAGTTTGCTTGAACGCTTTAATATTAAGAAAATTCTTTCAGTGTTAGATAGCCCATTTATCGAAGAAGGTTATAGGTTATAGGTATATCGTCAGTCTAAAACTTAATCTATTTTTTTACCTAATTTTAAGCGAAGTCGCGAGTACAGCTAGTTTTAAATATATGTTTAATGTTGGTGATTGTATTTTTGAGTGCAAATGAACATATTTTTTTATTTCCTCAACAAAATCTAACAGATAGTCTAATTGCTGATTCTATAAAGTTTATTCGTTTGATTGATTTTTAGAAAAGTTTAATTTCAAGAATGATACTGTATTCAAAATGTTCATTGATAACTGACTTATGCTGCTTCCCTGGATAGTTACTGACAAAAACAGAAGTCGTATTTAGAGAATACTTATTTAATATCCTGTTTATATAATAATTGTATGGAATTACTTTTTTTTAAGAATACGTCCTGGTAAAGGCTTTTTAGTTTTCTCCAACTTAACTGAATTTAAACCTTCTTTGAGGTTTCGTTTCGAGGTGAGTACGAGAACAGAACAGTGGGGTCGGAATTAGAAACAAGTACTTTATAGATTTCAGTGGTCTCCCGTTTAGCTATTGCGGGTTCTAGTACTAGCATTATGACATTAGAATCAAACTCATGGTCACTCTACATGTGAGGACCGAAAAAAAAATTTATTGGTCTCTTTCCACGTTGGCGCGTGTTCAAAGCATTGAGAGGCTGTCGGCCATTAGGGCACTTTCGGGCCCAACCGGCTCAACGTCTGCACCACCTCGTAAGCCTCCCTAATAACACCCGACTGCAATTTGGGGAAGTTTTCTTTACTCTTTTTTATTTTTAAAGTAAAAATACTGTTAGGTACGCCTAAAGGAAAAATCGTACTTTCTGTTGGCAATATATATATTTTCAAAAAACAGGAGAAATAAGAGCAATTTTGTATATAATGCTACTTTAACAATATCGTAAAGCGTTTTCGAGTGACCTTTGTAGAGTCTATCTTGAGAAGATCGTGGCCTAATCAGTGGTCGGCATTTGAGTCGATCGCTAAGTTAAGTTGCTCTGGCTGCGACCGGGTGATAGAGAAATCTCGGGACGTATAAAGATGAAATTTGCCAAAGAGGCAGTTTATTGTCAGTAGACATTTCCTAAGAACGAATTCTTCGTTAAGGCCTGATAAAGGTCTAAGCTCACTCGCAAGTTTAATTTTAAGCGTACGAATACGCGGGCAATAATAATAAAATTATAGACCAAACACTCTCACGACAATGTCATTAGCATTTCAAATTTCGCAACCGAATTCTTGAAATATATTAAAATGATGCTATAGCCATGTTTTATTGCTGTAATTAAGGATTAATTGTTAATAAGGCTTAATTATTTGCGAATACACCATTAACTTGTGTTGTATTGCACAAGATCTGTGCAATTTTCGGTTAAATGTATGACATTTCCCTGTAAGGGTCTTTGATGTAATGTACTTTACCCAATTTCGCTTCGCTTTACTCTCGTTGTAATTATTAAGAAACTGACATCTGACTATTCCTCCGGCTGCGTGAATTTTTGAATTTGACTCATTTACAAGGATAAAATTTAAACTTATAAATAAATCTTCTTAAAATTGTTTTTTTTAGACAGTTCATAAATCGAAAATACCAAGTCTCTATGTCTTTTATTTTTTAAACCTCAAACAACAATTTTATTTTTATGCACCTTATGTATTATTATTATTTAGAGCCTATTTTTTCCCACTGCAGAGCAAAGGCCTCCCTATTCTCTTTCCATAAGGCTCTGTCTAAAGCTATGCGTTGCCAATCTCTATTATAACGATCCAAGTCATTCGTCCATCTCATTCTTGGTTTGCCGCGATGTTGTTTCCGATCCGGGGTCCATAAAGTGGATAATTTTCACACTCTATATATACTCTTTTTTATTATTAAAAACACAAATTGATTAATGACAACTTTTTTATAACTTTACCAAAAACCTCGAAAAGTCGTCTCTACAAAAAACAAAACGGGTGACATTAGACTCTACTTTTCGTGTTCAACTGTCTAGTTGTGTTAATTTTAATAAATGCTCGCTATGTATTCGAAGGTCACTTCATATATAGCTACAACCTTTCTCTTTCTCGCTAGCGTTAGCACGAAACATAAGCATATTACGATATTATAGTTCATATTAATTTTAAAACATAAACGTGTTATCAAAATACATTGTTTTGTTTTAACAAAT
>JANCMC010042286.1:114778-147833 GCA_024363005.1 Charaxes varanes | reverse complement strand
AGTACATATTTTTATGCAAATAAATTGCAGAATAACATTTGACATTTTCATTTAATAGTCCAAATCGGACCATTTAGACTCTGAGAGACATAATAAACATACATACTAAATGTAAACAAATTTAGTAATATGAAAATTCCATGAATCATTTTGCCAATAGGATTACGTTACATAAACCGAAAAGTACCACCGATTACTCAACTCGAGCTTTTGCAATAAAAATGACATTTGCCTCACCTTGACATGTCACTGTGGCGAACACCAGCGCCAAGAAGAGCAAACAAAAAACACAGTTTCTGGCCATTTTGTCACAAACTTTCGATTCTCATTTCACTTGCACATTCATGTGGTACCACACTCAACTGGCTGCTTAACGGGACATCGTGAGATGTTGCGCGGGCGACGGTCTGCGCTTGACTGAGCGCGACTGCGTGTAGTTAGGTATCGTGCTTTTCTCACCTTCTGTTCAGGGGTGACATACCTTGAATCGGCTGAACAAAAGCTCCATCTTTTTTTAAACAACTCGTCTTGGTTCTGTATTGGGCAAAGAACTCCATTTATTACATTACATTTGTTTCCCCTTTATTACATTTCATTACATAATATTTTGAGGCAACACTACCCATTCTTTTTTTAAGCTTCTCGCACACTAACGAAGGGTACGCTGCGTTAATATGGGTTGACTGTTTGGGAGCACCTGGTGAAAACTTTGGTCCCCTGTCCGGTTATATTTGATTTGCGAGGTATGTGTTATAAAAGCGTTACATTATATTTGTTTTAATGTTCTATATTTGATTTTTTTTGACATTGATTCAAACCCACATTTTATTCCAAATAAATACATCTTACGGCCTTCAAAGAAAGAGTAGACTTATTTCTTCAAGGCCGGAAAAGCATCATCTGTGAGCCATATTAAAAAAAGAAATGTACATTGCTCTATTTACATTGCGAGTAATTAAAATTTTCACATAAATAATAGTTATAATGTTGTAACTTACATTTACATAAGGGAAGGTTCCCAGAGAAATGTTCGCGACACCTGCAATAATCAAACCCACTTCACTTTCGAAGCCGGTCGCCGCGCTTACACACGGAACTGTTGAAACAAGTACGACAACAACTGGGACGGTCGTACCTGAAGTGAACCTTCCGCTAATCTGGTCAAAACGTGGTTAAAACACTTTGAACAATTTTGAAAAAACAAAATTACATTTCAGTTCCCTACACATATGGCTACAGTCCTCTTTTCTGAAGTGAAAAGCTGTAAAGAATAATCGGGAAGACATCGTATTCTTGGGTTCTGATAGGAAATCACCAACCTGCAAGGTCGACAGGCACTACCATAATTTGGTATTCTAATCCATATACACTATGTAGGGCTTTAAAGCTTTTTATTCCTCTTCTATCAAACAGTCTCTTACACTTTAAACAAACCTAAATCTCGCAGTATGGGAGATATTTTCACAGGACATCGCGTACTAAATAACCACTTATTTATTCTAAGTATAACCGAGGGTATAAAGAGGATGCCTGTAGGAGCTAAAAACGCCGTCTCGCTTCAATGTTGCCTTTAACATATATATATTTATTTATTTATTTATATTTTTTAATGGGTTAAGCAGCCAGACGAGCATACTTGTCACCTAAGTGATCGTCGTCGCCCATGGAAACCTACAGCACCGGGGGAGCTGTTAGTGCGCTGCCGGCTTTTGAGGAATTTGTTTATCCGCCTTATGAAGATCTGCAAGTTGTAAGATTGTGGAAACAACCAGGGAGGCAACTTGTTCCACATTTTACACGTATACGTCATATTGCTACAGACCTCAGCTTTCTGATGTAAAAAGCCTTAAAAATTATCGAAAAACCATAGGATTTTTGGTTAAAGCTTCTCAAGCTACTGTACTCGATTATAACCGTAACAAAAAACTCACTTATCTCTTAAAGCGCCATCTATTTAAATAGTCCAAAACTACGTACATGCATGTCAACCGATATTTACACTGCCATCTATGAGAATGTACGAGTACTTCGATACGACTCTGTTTTTAGTATCAAAATAAGAAAACAGGTGGCGCTGTGTTTAAGTTACAATATAATATATTTTGATACCAGTGAATTTATTAATTATCATAATTATTAAGAATAAGATATAATCTAATGGAAATTTACCATTATTTTATTTATTTATAAATATTCTATAAAAACATTTTAAATAGGCTTTAAATAGTTGAATAAAATTTTGTAGTATATACAGTTCTTCGATAGATGGCGCTAGATTTTCATTATGTAGACAAATAGCAGCAGTTGAAAATTTGCAAGGCAAGTTTGCTAGGCCTACATAGTATGGCGATGACAGCATTGGCAGTGTCAAATATCACATTGCTGACTTCGATGACGTACATACGTCATCGTATGACATGTTCTAGGGTTACCTATCATGTATATTTAGGTAATATATGTATATTACCCAGCTGTAAACCGGGCCTTCGCCCAAGTGAATTTAGTGATTTTGTTTAATTTGGGGTTCATTTTGTGCGGAAACCCTAATTATTTTTCTGAAATAATATTCTTCCTTGCAGCTATCATCTACCTTCCGGTGAAAATCTCGTCCAAGTCGGTCCAGACGTTTCCGAGATTACCCGGAACAAGCTTCACTTTTTTGTTAGGTATCACATATGCAACTTGTAAAAAAAGAACACTTCAATCTTATTTATATTATTTCAATACGTTTATACGTCACTAAGCTCCTTTTGGATAAAGGTCTAATTTTTTGGTAATTGTCTCTCCGGTCGTTTATCCGCGCTTCCTTCTTAAATGTATGTATATAATATGTTTCTATGTACGTTACACTAGCAGCGCCCGCGAGTTCGTCCGCGTAGAATATAAATTAGGTGCAAAAAAAGATTCAATTTTAGCGAGATGATATAAAGCCTTCCTCGAAAAATGGGTTATCTAATACTGAAAGACTTTTTCAAATCGGACCAATGGTTCCTGAGATTATCATGTTCAAGTAAACAAACAAAAAAACTCTTCAGCTTTATATATAGATTATTGAAATGTAGGGGCATTGCTGTGCTTCTGACAATGTTTTGAAGACAGGTGTCAAAAGTTGGGGTTAATTTGTCGGTAAAATCGTATAGCGTTGTGAATTATGATGACAATACCTGACAAATTCTGTAACAAATTATAAAATTTAGAGCTTCAAAAGCTCAACGGTTGAAGATTGATTGAAATCCACATGGTACCCGGTTCAAACTCCGACGTTACTGGGATATTGTCGCATCAGGGAGGTATGCAACAGCGAGCTTCTGGTGCCTTAATTCATTGATACAGATGCGATTTAAAAAATTATTTCATTGTTAGATAGCTTATTTATCGAGGAAGGCTATTATAGGCTATATATCATCACACTAAGACCAATAGAAGTGGAGCACCAATGAAGAATGTTTCGAAATCGGAGGTTCTTTTACCCATTTGAGAGCTTCCGCTGCGTGCTCTGCGTAAATGGTTAAAGTTTTGCAAAAGTCATCTACAACAAAATTGTTCCCCTTTAAAAGTGCGAAATAAAAGTCCATACGTCTATCTTTTAAGGTTGGCTCAGTATAACCTTTTCTATGCTTATCAAATTAGTTCTAAAATAATGCATTATTTGTGAAGGTCTTTTTATAATATTAATCCTTATCCAAAAAATATTTTTAAGTGATAAGAGTGGTACAGCTAGTTATATATAATTACATAATATATAAAACAATAAATAAATAATTATTTATAATTCATATACTACATAAATAATTAATAGAATGTATATGTTTAAACCTAAGTCTATGTCGTAATTGAAAGAAAGTGCTGTTTCAACCTCTGTTACACTAGAAATATGTCTTATGCCGGAGCCAGACATAGCTTCATTTGAATGATCATTTCAATAATCACTTAGTGTGGCCGAGATTTTGTTTAGCTGCGTAAAATATTGTAGTATTTTGTAGTCTTCAAGGACAAAAATGTACAAACACTTTGAGCTATGTCTGGCTCAGGCAATATATTATCTGGTAGTTAATTCCAAGGGCGTGTTGCCACAACTGAAAAAGATTTGTCGTAGGATATTGTATTGGAGTGAGGCACTTCTAATGTTTTTAATTAAACCCGTGAACGTATCGGTCTGTTTTTAGGAGCAGAAAACTGAAAACGCTCATGTATGTAAGAGGGCGAGGAATTCCTAAGAATTTTGAAAAATAATTTTAAAATATTCATATTCCGGCGAAGACGGATTAGGGAGCCAGATTAAGTGCATCCTAGCAGAGCTAGCGAGTCCCACACTACTGACTTTATAGATAACTCGTCATGCAAAACCCTGTACAGTCAACGTCAATAATTAATAATTCTAAATTTTCATAATATTCTCTCCCACACTACCGTTCGCAAATGTTGCTAGATCATGGAATTACTTTTTTTTATATAATAAGGGGCAAACGAGCAGCCGGTTTTCACCCAAGTGACTACCGACGCCCATGGACAACTGCAACACCAGAGGGACTGCAGATGCGTTGCCGGCCTTTGAGAAATGTGTATGCTCTTTTCTTGCGAACGGGGTAGTACGTAAAATAATTTCCCAGCCACAAAAAAAATGCGGTATTGTCTCACCCACTCCAAACGCAGTTTTTAATTTAAGTTTAGTAGGAGGGGAGACGGGATTATTGGACATACGTAAAATTAATTGCTGATATTTAAAAAAAAATAATAATATTGAAGTCAGGTGACTGCCGTAATCCGTAATCGATAAGCGCTTAATCGTCTTTGGGCCGCTGATAAGAGTGATTACTATTTGACTACATGATTACGGGAGACTAGTGGATGCACGTGGTTTCGTATGAGTAACTCATCGTCGTGATTATTTTAGCCTAAATGAAGATGAAGCCACGTATATAGGCCAAGTTTCAGCCTTAAAGTCTGCCTTTATCTATACTAATATATAACGATGAAGAGTTTATTCGTTTGTTTACTTGAACGCGCTAAGCTCAGGAACTACTGGTTCGATTTGAAAAATTCTTACAGTGTTAGACAGCCCATTTGTCGAGGAAGATTATAGGCTATATATATTATCATCCTAAAAATTTTCAGCCAATTTAACGCGGATGAGGTCGCGGGTAACAACTAGTTTTATATATAAAACATTTACTGAAATCTTTTACATACATTTTTATTTTATTGCTACTAACGGACCCACATGAATACAGACAGGCGGTTCACGTGAGTGACAACTGACGCCTATGCACCGTCAGGAGGCTCGTAGATGCGTTGCCGGCCTTTAAGGAATAAGTTTGCTCTTTTCTTGAAATTCGCTCATAGCTTATTACTTTTCATAATTCTTACCGCTTAATTTATTGTATTTCAGTTTATAAAGCCCAAAAAATATAGGAATAAAAAGTATAATACTAATGGGGGCGGGGCGTTATTGCCTAGCCTATTCTCTTCAAGTCCACAAAATAAATACATAAAAAGAAAAAAAATAATATGAAGAAAATACACAAGATTTATAGTTAGCAAACATATAAAAATTAAAAACGACCTGCGCCCACGGCTTCCTTCGCTTACAATTAGGAAAAATAAACAATTCTAGCGGAATTATATATAGCCTATAGCCTTCCTTGATAAATGGGCTATATCTAACACTGAAAGAATTTCTCAAATCGAACCAGTGGTGGTTCCTAAGATTAGCGCGTTCACGCAAACAAACAAACAAACTCTTCAGCTTTTTATATTCCAGCTTACAAATGAAAAAGAATCATCAAAATCGGTTCACCCAGTCGAAAGTTCCGAGGTAAGAAACCTAAACCAACCAGTCGAATCGAGAGCTTCTCCTGTTTTGAAGTTGGTTGACAAGCGTAGGAAATTATTTAAAAACTTATTCCCAACAATTGTCAACATAAGGAGAGGTCAATATAATTAATTATTTTGTTAGCCAATATCACTAATTAATAATTGTGTTTTGATGTGATTATTGATCAAGTGCGTAGGAAATTGATCAAATATGGTACGTTCAGTCAATTTACGGACGGACGAACAGTATTCTAAAATAAAGCGAAATTTTGAATTTCTCATATAAACAGAAACTAGAAAGCAGTTGTGATTTATTCAAAAGAAATGTAATAGACATTCTCCATACTAAGTGTGAAGTTAATTACTCTTTTAAATGAACTGACTTAAGAGTTTCAAATTAATTTAATACTGTATACACAACAACAAATTCCACAATTCCTGTGAGAATTGCTTACTCACGTATCAGAGCCAACGTATAACCCACAACCGATAACAATATTTGATAAGCACTGATAACATTTCTGATCCGTACCTCAGGAAGGTATGTGTTCATTACACAGAAACTATTTATACTTATTATTGAAGTTAGGAAAAAATTAAATACAACTCCATAAAACTGCACATAAATACACAAACACACGCACACACGCACGCACGCACGCACGCACACACGCACACCTACACGCACGCACACACGCACGCACACACGCACGCACGCACGCACACACGCACACACGCTTACACATATACAATATATAGCACTACTCAATAATAATAATATCTGTAATCTACGGCAGATCTTAAACGACTAATATTGTTAGTTAGAGATAAAGAAAACCTGTTTTTTTGCTGAAGTTAAGGTATTCTTTATTAGTTTAAGTTTCTTTTTATTTAATAAGCTGTAGATTTTTGTCTTACAAATAAAATAAAATTCCAACACCTAGAATAGGTTATAATATTATTTTCCTTTTAACGTGCTGTATATCTTATCTGTTGTATTCTTAATGCGTGTACTGATTTCAACGTGCTTTTATTAGCTTCACTTGTGGGTACGTTTAAATAGAATTTTTATTTAAGTTCCAAATCAGAAGAAATCAAATTTCTTTATTACGAATTTGGTTTATTACAGAAGATCTTAAAGTTATATAGCAACCAAATTTCATTTATAGCGTGAAAATACAAATTTAACGTGTAGTTATAATAAAATTTCATATTAAAGTTAACACTAACAGAAATAAAAAATGTAATAAAAGTTAGAGTAGAAATTAAAATTTAACATTTAAACCTATCATTACACTTACAATTAAAGTAAAAATTAAAATTTAAAAATGTTACGGTAAAAATTAAAATATCACAATTTATATCATCATAACATTTATAATTACAGTAAAAATTGCAATTTAGCATTAAAATAACCACTTTAAGTGGTCACATTAATGCAAAATTTGGCGCGCATTTCAACGACCGAATGAAATAAATGTATATGCTCATTAAACACGAAGTGAAGTCAAAGACAAACAACTAAAATAATGAAGTATAGTATTTGTTATTCTAATTATTTTGTATGTAAGAAGTATTCTTAATACACTTGGTAATGTAATATTTTTTATTCGTTTTTATGTTAACGTTGGCGTTTGTGGTCATACGATATAAGTACGAAAATACCACGGGTTACAAACACCTACCTAAGCGGCAGTAAGATGTAAAATGTGCTCTATTACAATTGCAATAGTACCGTAATTACAACACCAGTTTAATTCCGAAACTGGTTATGATTATCGCAATCGTTGGAGTGTTAAGTTTACTGTATGTTGAATGGTACTTTGGTAGGTAAACGGAAAGCATAATTTATATAACAAGTGAGTGTATCATATAAACAAAAGTAATGTCCAATACCATGACAGTTGAAGCTAGTTTTACGTAATTGAAAATCAAGTTTTTAAGACATTTTTTTTTATAAGAAAAGGGGCAAATGGGTTCACCTCAGTGACTACCGATGGCTATGGACTACTGCCACACCAGAAAGCCAGGCTATTGCCGGCCTTTGAGGAATGAGTGTGCTCTTTTCTTGAAGGTCTAAAACGTATCGGTTCGGAAATACCGAAGCTGGTAACAGATTCCCAGGATAGATAACCAGTTACAAGTTTCTAAAAACCGCACAATTGTGGACTTTAGGACATCGAGAAGATGCGGGTGAAATTTTAAGTTATTGTCAGTAATAAATCCCTAAAGACCATCTGATAAAAACGACCTAGTACTTTGACCTAACCAATGAGCTCACCAAAAACGATTACAAATCAGTTTATAGGCGGTAGAGGTAGAAGCAAGGGGTATACCAGCAAAATAGTATGTTTATCGTTTATACTTTCTTTCTATATATGTATTATATTGTTTATTTTAACTTTATAAGTATGTTTTTATTATAAATTATTATATTTTTAATTATAATTCAAAAATTATTAATAAAAAAATCGAAATAAATAAAAAAATTATTTTACAAATTTCGTCTTCTTTTTGAATTTTTTAGATTGGAAATGTCTCAATTAGTTTTTGAGATATAATCAAAAAACCACACCCCTTTTTTTGTTTCAGTTTATTGTTTATAACTTTTGTAATTCTTGCGAGCAAATCTTCAATTTTTTCAAAAACTATTTAGCTAGTAAAATTCATTTACTGTGTGCAATAAAGATTTTATCTATCTATCTCTCTATCTATCTATCTAGGTTCATGACACCTCAACCTTATTTTTAGGAGAATGGCTAAAAACTTTCACCTAAAAAGCGCTTGTTGACTAGTCTATGAAAATAAAACCTTATGGAAAGCTTACTTTTAATTCTATTTTTATTTTTCTTAGATATTATTACTCAATAAATGATTTAAAAGAACTTGTATCAGCTGATATCATTAAACATCGTTATTTGTTTTTCGTGATTTAATTAATCTCAATAGATTAATCTTAATAATTGCAATTGACAATGAATATTAAGTACAATAAACAAGTGTAGTTATTATAAACCTTATCTGCAACTTTCTGCTATAATGGAATGTTCCTAATGGCAAATATTTACACAATGAGGATTTTCCCCAGTAACTGAGACACATCCATAATATTTGCGTAATTTAATGTAATTTCTTAGTGATTGTTGAATGTTTTATGGTGTTTTCTAACCGTCATGAGCAACGAAAGACATTAATCCCACAACCTGAACAGTTTTGTTCAAAAACTATTACACTTTACTGAAAAACTTTTACACCTATAGGTTTGTGCTTTTACATAGCAATTCAACTACATAACTGTGAAAAACATTGTATAATTTTTTTTTCGAAAACAAAAATCAACGCGAGCCTCTCAAAGCTCAACTCTTTGCTAGTTATTTTAAAAAATTGGCTTGGTCATCATGCTGAACGGTATTAGCACTAAAAAGAAAGTAGGTAGGTTCTTTTAAATAAAAACAATATATTTAAATATAAAAATATTTATTCTTCGTAATATAATACATCAATTACATTATAAAATAACTATATAACGCACGTCATTTGTACTTAATATACGAATATAAATAAGTTATAAATTCACATATAAATATCACAACTAGAGGTCATCGCGATTTTCTCACGTTTGGGAATTTAATAGGGGACTATGAGTTTCCATATCTTTTTTTAATATATACAGATGGGTCACTCATTCTGACACTGGTTCATATTTGATATCCGGTCTCCACCGTGTTTCGGAAGACACGTAAAACAGTGGGACCCGGTTAATGTCACTGAGTTAAACAAACCGTGAGGTTGCAGAGATCGTGGGGGGATCCGAGAATGATGTCTGACGGCAATCGGTCATCTTAACCCTAGTACTAGATCGGGATGACGCTAGGAAGAAGATATAATTTAAAAAGGAAGTATAGCAAGAATGTCTATTACAAAGTTCGTTTACCTAATTGCCTATATCCATAGAGTCGACATCCACGATTATAAATGTCAGATCAATTGGACGAGTTTGAAGGAAAACTCTTCGATCGGAACTAGTTAATAAATCTATTACGTATTAATAAACTTTAAATGTTCTCAAATTCTTTTCGTGTTTTATGTATGCATAAGGCAGTGAGCGAATTCGTCCCCGCAAATCTTACAAAAATTCCTATTGAGATATTTTAACTTTATCATTATGTTAATATAAAAAGACAAAGAGGACAAACAGGGTGACATTAGAGGTCACACCACAATGTTATGTACATTTATCTATGCTAATATATAAAGCTGAAGAGTTTTTTTGCTTGAATGCACTAATCTCAGGAACTACTTGTCCGATTTGAAAAATTCTTTTAGTGTTAGATAGCCCATTTATCGAGAAAGCCTATATATATCATCACGCTAAAATTGAATATATTTTTTTTAACTTATTTTACGCGGACCATGTCGCGGCCACAGCTAGTGTAATATATTAATGTATCCAACTTTGTAAAAGTTATTTTATATCTATACCGTATATGACAGCAGATATATATTTTTTTATTACATTACATTACTTTAATTCGTTTAAAGAAAAAGATTTTGAATGTTCAATATATGTTATTCCTACCACAACCTTAATACACATTTTAAGTATAAAGAACAAATGAATTTTAGGAGGGATTTTATAAGGTATCAATTCTAACCTTGATTTTAAGAATGTTTCCATGTGTACGGTGAATATCAGTTCTTTGAACTTTAATTAAAAAAAAATTAAAAAAAAAGAATTCTAAGAGAAGCTAAGACCTCAAATGCACAAGGCTTGGATGACTTTTGACATTTTTTCAACTAAATTTTTATTTTTGAAAGATTCCTTCTTGTAAGATGTGTCCTCAATAAACACAAGTAATGAAGTCGTTAGAACGTAGATATATACAAACATGTGACAAAAAGATCGGATATATGAGCCATATACGAGTGCACCAATAACGGAGTTTTTTCTTTAGAAGCGGTCGCCGTAGCCGAAACCGGCCAGGATCGTATTATTATTATACATTTGCTTTTTTTGCAGATAGCTGGCACTATTGTGACGTACGAATTGGTGCTGTTACAATTTGCTGGTGTCACTCCAACAGCTGCACCCAGTCGCACGGAAACCACGTCATTTAAGCCGTGATAGCTTTGCACATCAATACTTTATTTATATACTTGATAAACCAGCATTTGTCTACAATCATATCTACAGGAAGAACCATCTTCACTATTGTTTTAAAAATAAGTATTTAAATATTAACCTTCAAGAATCTAGGTTTAAAGATATTTATTCTCAATTTGCAAATTTTTAAAATTAAAGCCAATGAGAACAAGTTATTTAATTTACTTCTTTATCGGCACAGATAAATCTCGAGAAATAAGTTAAAAGAAAACAGCCGCATTGTGAGTGTACCGACATACTTGAAATCAGATATTTTGTACTTCTAAGTATAGCCATATTTGTTACTTCTAAGAACATTTGATTGTTGATTAAGTGTAAATTTTTATTTATACTTCTTCAATCAAATTTGTACCAATATTCAATGTTCAGAAATGTGTCATCAATAATTTCACATTTAGTAATTATGCAAAAAACTTAAATGGTAAAGAATGCTTTATTCAGAATAATTACACTACTACAAAAATCTATATCTATACTTATATACTTTAATATATAAAGCTGAAGAGTTTTATACTTGAACACCCTAATCTCAGGCACTACTGGTTCGATTTGAAAAACTAATTCAGTGTCAACCCATTTTATCGAGGAATGCTTATAGGCTTTAATATCATCACGCTAAATTCTTTCATCTAATTTGAAGCGGATTAAGTCGGGGGTAACAATTAATGTTATATAAAAGACTTAAAAACCCAAAAAGACACACAAGATAAACCTTAAAAAGAATAAACAATTATAGGTAGATGAAAATAGTACTTCACCATTAAATCTAAAGTTTCTCATGTCACCTTCATCTCATAATATAAACTTGACGGCTATTAGGTTTAATTACTTAAAATTAACTGCACAGATGAGGTTTACTATATCATTGACCTTTACGATAGGGTTGTTGATAAACAAGATATTTTCAAAAAAAGTTTTTACGTTTTATCTGCAAGAGCTTCGGATTGTATTAAAGTATCTCCTAGTAAAAGGGTTGTCACAACAAATTTTACTACTTTAGACATATTCAAAATTCAAATTCTAATGTTGTTTTATTCGAATTGAATTTTGAATCGTCAAATACATACTTTGCAATCTACCATATAATTATGGTATATTGCAAAGTATGTATTTGACGATTCAAAATTCAATTCGAATAAAACAACATTAGAATTTGAATTTTGAATACGTCTAAAGTAGTTATTATACTTTATTATATTAATTTTTAATTAATTATAATATAATTATAATATTTATTAATTAATTATATCTTCTTCTATAAATCCTATATTTTTTGAGTCAATTCTTTATCCACTTTTTATAAGAGTGGCGATTGGTAGATAGATGTCTATGGCGAGAGAAAGGGGAGAGTAATAAAGACTGTAGTCCTGATGGTGATGATAATATAGATGATGATAAAATCTTTCTCAGTTGAAAGAGGAGTTAAACTTATTTGTATCTGTTTATGCCAGTCTCATAACAACCTCTCAATATTCAAACATTTATGCTCGATACTCTTCTAAGTTCTATTCGATATATTATGAAGGAAAAATTGAATTGAAAAAAAAAAGGTTTAATTGGCGATATCAGCGCCACCATATTTGAGGTTTTCTCTCGATTTATCTAGTTTTCCATCCTCTGATTCTAACTTGGTGGCAATGGGGCCACCACGTCTTTCAAATAAAAAAATAATTTTCAAAATTTTTTAAATCCACAAATGACGAGGAAATTCGTGAACATACATAGAAAAAAAACTACACGTCATACACATAACCTCCTCCATTTTTGAAGTCCTTTAAAAAGACTTAATTTAATAGAACTTAAAAAAAGGATTTCATAGAAACAGTCGATAATAGAGCCAGTTTATAAGCAACAAAACTGAAAGATTATGATCGTACACTTAAAGCATAACCGATGAAGAATAATAAATGGTTTTCGAGCCTTTTGGCAGCCCTACAGTAAGATGGTACGAAGTAATGATGGAATACGATTACGCTGAAGCGAAATGAGTCCTCCAGCTATACTGTGTATTAACTAATATTCTGATTTGAATCCTGGCTGACCCAATTTCTCATCCGTTTCCATTAGCCCGCGATTACTTCCACTGAGTATGAATATTATGGCCTGGTTCTTTTTTTTTTTTTTCTTCTGAAGGGGGCACAGCGGATGCACTTCGACCCTGCCGGATCTTTTGTACTCGCCCCGTCCCTTATTCCCTCAGCTACAGGGCCTCGTATTCTTTCTTATTTAAAAATATCAATTTAAATACTACTATCACACAGGAATCGTGTAAATAATAACTATTATTGCAACTAGAAAAAAATATATAAAAATTAAAATAATCTAAATATAACTAAATAAAAACGTTCATTTTTCGACACTTGCTTCGAATATAATTATAACCTTTACACTTATCTTCGTTTATGTATACTTTAAACAGAAACTTTAACATTTAAATATTCTTAGTTAAACCAGTGAAAATCTTGCTGGGAAAGAAAAGTAAATTTGAGTTTATGTTAAAAATATTTATTTAGGAGTTTAAATTGTAGGTAAGGAGCTAAGGGGCTCTTATATTGGCTTATGTTATTGCGTACAAGTAACTAAAAGTAAAATACATTTTTATTACTTTTGTACTTTTGAAGGATTTCCCCGAAATGGCTGAACCGGTCAGATTCTCTTGGGCAGATTCAGAATCATCTAAGAATTGCAATTCTGAATATGTAGAAAAACTTATTTAAAATCAAGGAAATAGAGTAACCTATATTTTTTAAGATAAAATCTTTACCAACTTACCTATATCATCTTTAAAAATTATAAAATAATGTCACGTCCCGTTCTTATACGCATAGATCTTTTAAACTACGCAACGGATTTTAATTCAATTTTCATCAATAAACAGAATGATTCAAAAAGAAGGTATATGTGTATAATACGTGCATATATAGCCATTGATAAATACACAAATGTGTATAATACGTGCATATATAGCCATTGAGATATGATACGAAAGTTCATTCACCTAAAACACATCTAAGTAACATGCAAATTTTTTATTGATTTCGTGCCCTTGGCGTAAAGGCGTTCACTTTTTAAATGTAAAACGAGACGTAAACGGGCAGGCGGTTTACCGACTGAGTGACTACCAATGCCCTTGGACGACTACAATGATTTTAATTTATATGTTGTAGATAAATGAAATCCGATGATAATAATTGTTTTCGGAGATAAGAATTATGAAAATTCATATAAATATATAATGAAAATATTCATTTCTGTCGTCTAGCATATTATTATGGAGATTAAAATATAAGGAAGACCATTATCTATGAGGGGCTAGTTGAAAAAGTGGCCATTTTTGAAATAGCAAGTTATTGTTCAAAGATTCACCGAAATAGCGTTGGTGTAGAATAAATTGACCAATAACCTTCCAGAACAGCGCGGTATAGTATGAATGTCACAATAAATTAACGAATAAGAACTTATAAAATTCTTCTTCATTCTAATGTAGCGCCCCGTTATTTGCGGATTTCGATGGACACTTTAATACATTGAGATGGTCCGCCTTATATTCTAATCTCCATACATATTATTTACAATAGACGTCAGTGTCATATTTGAATAGTGAAGAATATACTAAGCGACGTTGTTGAATGTGGAATTGTGGATTCGGATTGATAACTGATAGTGTTTTATATTGCCTACGTAATCATCTTTCTTATTTTATAACATAATACATATTTTATTCTAATTTATTGTTAATAATTTGCATACTAACAAAATACAGCTCAATGAAATCTGAATATCTACATAGTTTTGATTATATTTTTCAATAACATTAGCATTTCGACCTGTAGTGTTATTTTAAAATAATAAATACCCATAGTTTCAAGTGTTAAATTAAAGAAATGAGTGGCGATAGAAGTACTATTTTGGTGACTGGAGGTACTGGTCTTGTTGGAAAGGCCATTAAAGCGGTAATTGAAGAAGAGAAGAATCTTGGTTTATATGACGGTGACAGTTGGATTTTTTGTGGGTCCAAAGATGGAGATCTTAGGTAAAGAATCTTTGAAAAAAATTATGAATATAAATTATTTTTTACAGTACCCACAATGAGGCGAGCAAAGCTCGCAGACGCTATCTAACTTTTGTCGAAACGTTTTTTTGTTTTTTTAAACTTTTTTTCTAAAATGTTGCTACCACAAGATTATATGGTTCGCATTTTCAAAAAGTTTTTAGTTCTTTTTTAGACCCAGACCTCTAACTCTACACGCCTTTACTCTACATACTGTAACTTCACTAACTTGGGCAAAATATGTGGCACAGCTGTTTTGTTCCTATAAGAACTAGCTAGAATAACTAAAAAGTAATAAACAGTGAATAAATTTGGCTAAGCCACATATTCTAAACAAAGGTGTGGTCAGTGAAGTTACAATGCGTAGAGCTAGAGGCGTGGTCCTAAAAGAGAATTGATAACTTTTAGACAGTATAAGCCATATATTCTCATTGTGACAATATTTTTCATGAATATGTTGTTTCACTGATAAAATTTATGAATAAATCAATTGGCCTTATAAATTTCAACTTTTGTAGGGATAAGGCACAAACTGATGCACTTTTTGAGAAGTATAAACCAACCCATGTGGTGCATTTAGCGGCAATGGTGGGTGGTCTTTTTCACAATATGGCCCATAACTTGGATTTCTTTGTAAGTTGGGGGTCGTGGGTTCGATTCCCACCTCGAGTCTGGGTGTATTATCTATATGTATGTATTTATATATTTCTACAAAAAAATATTTGTTTATTACAGGCGTCTGTTACCTATAACACAGGCACTAAGTTGTCTACCTTAGGAACAGACGTCCGTGTATCATACAGACCTGTATATATTTATTATTTATTTATGTTATGTAAGGATTTTCAGAATAATATGTACATTTATGAATATATGTCAAAAAAAACGGAAGTGTTTCGATTTTTCTGATGGATGGATGGATGGATGGATGGATGAATTGTTATATAATATATATTTCCATTAGTTTTTGGTTTAAATTTTTTTTAGTTTTACCCAGGTCAAAATTTTAGCGATTTCAAAATAGTTCATCTCAATAAATAAACATAATTTTTACATCGGCCTTGTACTCTCGCATTTAAAATGATTAACAGTATCCGATTAAAAAAAAAGCAGATGTCCGAAAAATGGGCTCTATGACAGCGCGGGATGGACACAGTAAAACTATAATTCTAACCCTAAAAGGATGAATATTAAAGTTGATACAATAACTTTCAATCCCTATTATATAAGACAAAATAAAATCGTATCAGTATTTTTTACCGCAAACAAATAGTTTTTTTTTTATATTTATTGGTTCACTAGTGTTTATTACGTAAAAAATAAAATGGACTCAAATAATATACCATGTATGCACAAACATATTAAAGCGAACACATCATGCAAGTTATAAGACATAATAAAATTTTATCAGTACTTTTTACCGCAAGTATATAAATTTACAAGACAAAATAAAATTGTCTTAGTACTATTTACCGCAAGTAAATAAAGTTACAAGACAAAATAAAATTGTATCAGTACTTTTTACCGCAAGTAAATAATGTTATAAGACAAAATAAAATTGCATCAGTACTTTAACCGCAAGTATATAAATTTACAAGACAAAGTAAAATTGCATCAATACTTTAACCGCAAGTAAATAAAGTTACAAGAAAAAATAAAATTGCATCAGTACTTTTTACCGCAAGTAAATAAAGTTACAAGACAAAATAAAATTGCATCAGTACTTTAACCGCAAGTAAATAAAGTTACAAGAAAAAATAAAATTGCATCGGTACTTTTTACCGCAAGTAAATAAAGTTATAAGACAATAAAATTGTATCAGTACTTTTTACCGCAAGGCGTAACCCCAAACACTCCATTTGTCTTGTTTTCACATTTGTAGCGCAACACTACAAACACTGCAAGTCTGTTGGAACACGAATAAAAAGTCGCTCATAAGCTCTCTACGAATTCTTACTTCCACGGAGAGATACAACTCGTTTGGTTTTTATCACAGTGAAACAAAGTCCAATTTTGTGAAACCGCTCTATTTTGTATGTAGATGCTAGAAGCTGTGAAAAATGAACATCCCTTGTCGCCGAGATTAAAAATAACACGAAGCTTTATCTCTTGGTTAGGTTGTGCAAGTGTGTTTTTAACGAAGATCTGTTTGTTGCGAGTATTTTTTTTAAAACAAGAGTTTTCCTAAAATTTTACATAATTTTTCTTCTTGTTTTTAATTTTCCTCGTTTGTAATTTTAATCTCATGACTTATTATAAGCCCTCATTTGCACTAGAGTTATTTTTACGTGCGTTAAAAAAGCGTTCAAATAGACCGTTTGGATTCCCAAGTTTATGTTCATACGGCAGCGCTTTTATAAAGCTCCGCTTTTTTATGTATATTATTATGTATATGTATATAGCGTTGAATTTTCATTACTCGATGATAAAGCGTAGCGTTATAAAAGCGCTATCGTGTGAAAACATACTTGGAAGTTCATACGTTCCATTTGAACGCTTTTTTAACGCCCGGTAAAAAAGCTCTCGTGCGAATGAGAGCTTATTCTAATAATCGCAGACCTAAAAGATGTGGTAAAGTCGAGGTGGCATAAAGCTTACATTAATTATGTTGTACTTGTATCGGAAAATAAAATAATTGGGTTTTGAATTAAAAAATGTAAGTATATTAACTAGTACGGAATAAACATGCTAGTAATTCAACTCTCTATTCAAAATATAGTCGAATAAAATTTTCATAAGTTTATTAAATACATATATACATGTGCTGGCGCAAACAAGATGGAATTAAAACTCTACCTGTACAAAGTAACAAAGAAATTGATTAAGCTAGCTTTTATTTAGTTAATTACAAATGTTAATTGCATATAGGTGAACTCTCGCGTGTTGATTTTGTTCGAGCTAATTAGAGCGCGGTTTCGCCCTTGTTGGGTGAGTACTGAGTAAGTAAGTAAGTTGACTCACCGGGCGACGGCGGTGCTCGGCGCTACGGGCGCCCCGCTCTCGCACTCGACTCTTGAACAAAATCATCACGTCAGAATTCGCCCAGGGCCCATATAAAGTTGGGTTAGGGAAAAGATGTTTGTGGATATTATCAGTCATTACTGAATAACATCGAATACATCTTCATATATTACTGTATTTGGTAATCGTGTTGCTTCTGTTTCTCTAAGTTTCTTTATCCACAAAATGGTCATTTTCTTCATAATAACAATTAGTCGACTTGCGTATATCATGTGAATATCAAATGTAACAGTAAAGAGTGTTAAAATTATAATAGGCAAACCAAAACTCCATGTAGTCACGTCCATTATAAAGCTTGCAATATTTATAAGAACAATTAATACCAAGACACACCAAGTCATGATCGTAAAACTAGTAAAATTTTCATATTTTTCAAAATTAAGTATTTTAAAAACTTTTTGAACATTTAAAACTAGCTCTATATGCACTTTCCGATAACATAGATTTAAAATATAACTTATAATGAAACCCACTATATAAACCGAATCGATGACTAGGTCTAAGACTATAAATAGAATGTTCGTTTTTGAACATAAAAGGGGATGGTACATAATATGAAGCAGGTAACATATAATTGGTCCTATAATAACGAACGACCCTAGCCCGTCGATCCGATAAGTATTGAAAGTAATGAAGTTTGCATAAATATTATACTTAGGTAATAAGAACAACCACTGAATAGCGTTAAAAGGAGAAAAAATCTTTATAATCTCATTTTCCACAAAATTATCAAGCAGCACTTCGTTGGAGCGCCGGTAATTATGAGTAACCATTTTTATTTTTCTAGTCATAAAACACGTACACTTGTACACTATAAGAAATTGTTCAATAACTAATATAAAACACATTGTATTGACAAACGCATTCACGTAATTAGGTAATTAAATGTAGTTATAACGATTTCATTTCATATAGTGATTGCTCTTTACAAAATGAAAAATATATGTATTACTTTATGGTTAACTCTTATATTCCCAACTAAAATTTAGTATTAGCCAAGCTACAGTAAGCCTATGCGATAACTATGATAAGGCAGTGTTGATATCGTCAAAATGTTTCATTGTTCTATCGACGTTAAAAGTTAAATAACATCAGCAAACAACACATTTTACCAAATTGAATAAATCATTGATGTACACCAAAAATAGCAAAGGACCTAATATTCAGCCTTGTGGAACTCACTTGTTTACGTCATCAAAATTATCCTTAGCTCTACCAACGTTAACAGTTTATCTTAAACAACTTTATTTCTACTATAATAGAAATAAGTGACGCGAATCTATCAAAAATTTCTATCGAAATACATGCATGGTCAAAAATATCGTAATGAATATTATTATCCTAGTCATTATTTGTGATGACCATTTTCAAACTAACTACTTTGAATTCGTATTCACAGTATTACAGATTGTGCTTATATGGTTTCTTCTTTACAAAAAATATAACAAAGTCAGTTCCTGTTCTTGAAGTTAAGATCCTTTAAATTTTAATGCAGTTTGCACCAATAAATAATATTTCATGGCGAAGTTTTGTATGCACAATACACGCATATCTACATATATTGCACATATGCAAAGCCGTTTCGGGTCGCTAGTTGTAATATAATTCTAATCCCATTTCTACGTACATGTAGTTTCTGTTCACCAATATTGTATAGAGAAAAGTAGCAGATAACATCATTCAACTGGCAATCAAACTAAAACATTTGAGTGGCATGATTGATAACAGCAGATATATATAACGTAAGGTCCCTCTATAACACAACTTACGTTTTTTATTCAATTAAATATGTCAATAAACATATTGCAAATGGGTGGTCTAAAAAGAATCAGTCAAGAGTATGATTAATTAACAATAAAAAACATTTTTTTTTCTTAACAATTCACTGGTTTGGTTCATAGATAAAATCCATTCCAATCGAATATGCAAATGTTAGGTTGACTTTATTTTTTCCGTTACAGCTCTTAAGTAGGTATGAATAGGTAAATTGGTGATAGTATCTTGCACCGGTCTGGTTTATAATTTAAAGTTAACTTAAAATAAATACTTTATTACAAACCCGGTGGTGTAGGGTTGTCTGCGAAAAATCAGTCCTGAACTCTGGTTGTCGAGTTTTAAAAAGTGAAATTTTGTTGCGAGTGAATACGTGCTACAAAAAGATGGGACTTTTTATTGCAAACCATTTCGTGCCATAGATATGAACTATTATAAGTTATTACTAAAAAGGATATCTTTGTATAACGACACAATTAGAATCAAACCGTATTTGAGTTTAGAAGATCCTAGAATGATATGTAGACCATCTGTTTCTATCTACTTTGATTTTTGAGTACGTGAGACAATTTTTTTTCTGTCTTTACGCCCAACTCCATCCGCAGATGAACCGGTATGCTTGAAGGTACCTGTGGACAGAACTGTGGGACTCGCTGGCAATGCCATAATACCCTTCAAAACCCAGCGGCGCCCTTTTCATCTGTGGTAGGATACCGGAGGCTCGCTTACACCCTCCGAACCGGTGTCCTGGATGATTGTACCTTAGAATCTTAAAGGGGGGAGGGGGAAGAGAAGCCCGAATAAATACAGTCTATGAAGATAAGAAAAGGTCGGTGTTTTATTGCCCCAGCAATATAACTCTGTTACGGCACCGATCCCTAACATATACTTTAATATATAAAGCTGAAGAGTTTGTTTCTTTGCTTACTAGAACGCGTTAGTTTCAGGAACTACTGGTCCGGTTTGAAAAATTTTTTCAGTGTTAGATAGCCCATTTATCGAAGAAGGCTTATAGGCTATATATCATCACGCTAAAATTTTTCACCTAATTTTACGCGGCCGAAGTCGCGACAAACGACTAGTCCAATATATAAATAGGGAACGTGAAGAAAACTCCACTCAGTTTAAGCATTTAAAGATTTTACCTCTGAACTTAGATGGTTGAGTTATCAAAATATTAGTTTCGAAAAAAAATGACAACCAGAGACAAATAGGTACTCGCTAGGCTTCCTAAAAAAAGGTTCCGTTCCTCGATATACTTAATTCTATATGTCAGCGTTTAAGCACAAAACTTAAGTAACATTACTGATAAAGATCTATACCAAAGAGAAGACAAACTCTATAGACTTGATTATAAACAATTTTTTAAAGGTTTTTAAATTAAGAATTTAGTAATGCTGATTTTTTTTTCTCTATAAATTGTGAACAGCAGAACGACTACATTCTGCTTTATAAAAATGCAAAAATATACACTATTGCTAAAATATGTATTGATTATGGCCCATACCATTAGCTATTTTAGATGTGTGCATACTAATTCTTATTGAAAAAAAAAATCGAAAAACAAAAAACGTCTCTATTCGGCAATTAGCGATCCGTGTCCATCGAAAGTAGTTTGTTTACATGAACGAAAAAAAGGCGCGATCCTTAAAGGGACAGTTCACATTCGGTCTACTATAGCTATGTGGGTCAATCGTGGAATGCCGTCCCACCGGCCCGGCCACACCTGCGCGAGACGAGCTTACGGCCCGTTTACACTGACGGACCGGCGTGCCCCGTTTACACTGCGACGTAACGACTCGTTTACACGTGTGCTCATAATTATTAAACGAAACAAACTAAGCAATAAAGTACTGATAGTTATTATGACACATGAATCATTAGTAAAATGTATGATTTGCTTTGTTTCTGTGGAAGCGTTATCATAAATATACCAGCGGGCTTAAGTCTTTTGGCGCCAAAGATATTTCTATTGTATAATTACGGGTACACATCAGATGTAAAACGATGGACAGAGATGACGGCTAGCGTTGTATAGCGTTGTCTCTGTCTTGTTAGAGTACGTACAATCTAAAAATGCACGTCCATCTAAATCTCACATTAAGTCCGCTAAACCGATAGCGCGATTAGTTGACCTATGTCTGGTTGACTTTATAATAAAATCGCTGCACACTCTCAAGCAAGTGTTGCAATTAATATTCACTTTCACAGTTTAAAATAATGTATTTTAAAGAAGGCGCGTGCAATTTTAGACTGAACGCACTATATATAAATATGCAGTTTTAAGTTTACAATGCAAAATGTTTGGCTCGCATATTTGTTTTATAAAATGATAAAAATGTTGGCAACATTTTTCACCATCCAATTTAATATTTAAAAGTTAACAATAGACTTGAAACGTTCTTCCGGGTCGCTTTAAATCCTTATTAATCGTTTATACAAATTAAAAGAATACATAATTCATGACATCGTTAAGTTTATATAAAAATCGGAATTAAAATTAATTTAATTAAAATAAATTTGTTGAAAACGTGACTTACATAATTCTTTATGTAATTAATTTGGTAAACAAGTTAAAGATCGGGCTAACGGTAAGCTGTTACATAGACTATAGAGTACGGTCTATAGATTAGCCATGTCAAACTCAAAGAGACTGATGGGCCAAAAGCATGAAGACCATAGATTAGGTGGGTTACAAAACTATAATATAAATCATATCAAAGATAATAATATCAAAGAAGACAAGATACTGAAAATCATAACCAAAAATAGTAATTTTTAAAAAGCATATTTTTCTACCTAGTATTATCCTATTCAGTACCAGGGTCCGCTTAGATTTGAGAGGATATGGCTATGGGGCGAGTTAAGGACCTATTTTTAAAGACCTATCTTTTAAACAATTAAAATTAGTTTTTATTGTAATATACCTATTCAATCCTGTATCTAAATTTTAATTTAATAACTTCTTGTACGTATTTACAATAAATTTTTTATTTATAATTTACGCCAAACGCAATATGCTAGCATTAAGGGCAACCTATCGTAGTTTTTTATAATGCTTTTATTTATTGTTTAAAATTGTATTTTATATTGATAAATAAATAAAAAAATCCATCGACTGCCGTCTCACGCCATCTCCCGAACCATCACAATATCTAAAATTACAAGAATAATATCACTCAGTGTCATTAATCGGGACCCACTGTTTTACGTACCCAACATGAGAAAAAGAAATAAATACTACTATAAGTAGAATACAAAAAACCTTTCTAATTGTAGGATAAGTCTGGATCCCCTTCCCTTGCGATCGGCTATCATGATAGGACCGGCATAATCAGTTCCAGTATCTAGAAAAGGAAATTCTAAATGTAATCGCTGCTCTGGAAGATTGCCCATGATGGGTTGAATTGTTGCGGCCTTTATTTTGCAGCACCTAACACAGTTATGTACAGTCTTTTTCGCTAAATTTCTACCACCAATAGGCCAATATTGGTGACGAATAGTCGCAAGTAGTAATTGAGGACCTGCATGCATAAGTTTTTGGTGATGCATGTTAAATAATAATTGACATAATTTATGTGCACTTGATAGAAGTATAGGATGTTTAGTGTTGTAGTCGTAAAATGAATTATTAAGCCTTCCCCCTACACGAATAAGATGAGTGTTTGGTTCTAAAAAGGGTGATAAAGGCAAAAGTTTGTTTTTAGCTGGCAAGGATCTACCTGAGCTTAATAATTTATATTCCTCCGGAAATGACTCCCTTTGGCAAAATGTTAATAAAAGATTGAGAGAAGAATTTAATTCTGACGTTTTAAGAGGGCCACTATCACATGAATTCTTCTTACATTTATTAATGAATCGCATAATGTATGCTACTACTCGTTGTAGCTTATTCAACGTAGAGTATTTTGAAAACAGTGTTGTAAATATATTTTCGACTTCGACGATTGTGTCAACATGAAGAGACAAAGGCTGGTTTAATAAATTAATTGTTTGTCTAGGAAAGTCAGGCCAAATTGAAGGATTTTCCTGCAAAAACTGTGGTCCTGACCACCAGAGCGAACAAGAAGACAATTTGTTGGCACTAAGTCCGCGTGAAGCGAGATCTGCGGGGTTTTCCGAAGACGGCACATAACGCCATGTACGTCCCTGTGTCATCTCCTGAATTTCCGATACCCGATGCCTTACAAACGTCTCAAGTTGTGTTGGTGTTACAGCAAGCCAACCTAAGACAATGGTGGAGTCACACCAAAATGTGATATCGCTAATGTGTAAGGTTAGCGATTGACATACCTTTGTGTACAGACGTGTCCCTAATAGAGCCGCACACAGCTCCAAACGAGGTATAGTCGTAGGTTTTATGGGAGCAACCTTACTCCTTGCGGTGAGAAGGTGCACAGAAACCTCACCATCAGAGGACAAGCTACGAACATAGACGGCTGCACCGTAAGCCTTCTCCGATGCATCTGTAAAAACATGCAGTTGTACTGCAGTGGGCGAATCACACGTTATCCACCGCGGTATGTTTAGGGAGTTTAAGGCAGGTAAACCAGTCTGAAAACTATTCCATGCATTATGAACACTCTCTGGCACAGGTTCATCCCAGGAACACTTCGCAATCCAGAGTTGTTGCATAATTATTTTTGCTTCCACAATGCACGGTACCAAAATACCAAGTGGATCAAAGATTTGAGCAATGACAGATAGAATGTATCGTTTTGTGATTTTATCCCCAGGAGTCAAATGAATAATAAATGAAAATGTATCATTAGAACATCGCCAGTTAAGACCTAGTGTTTTTGACAGGTTATTTTCGCTTAGATCTACGAAGTCTTGCGGTTCATGATTTTCACCTAGTACATTTAACACTTCTCGTGAGTTAGACCGCCATTTACGTAGATTATAGTTAGCAGTTTGAAGAACGGTGATGACTTCACGACATTTATGTATGGTTTCTCTGACAGAAGAACCACCTGATAAATAATCATCAACATAAAAGTCACGTGTCATCGTAAATTTTATTGATGAATCTTGACATTCATTAGCTAGTTGGATTAAGCATCTAGTAGCGAGGAATGGAGCTGAAGCTGTGCCATATGTTACGGTGTTTAATGTGTATGTTTTTAGAGGAAGAGACGGATCCTCTCTCCAAAAAACTTGTTGTAATGATCGATGATTATCATTCACAACTGTCATCCGATACATCTTCTCGATGTCAGCACTTACTACAATTTTATGTTGACGAAAACGAAGTAAAATTGATAGCAAATCGTCTTGCAAAGTAGGTCCAACCATTTGAATGTCGTTGAGTGACCTGCCTGAAGTAGTTTTTGCTGATGCGTCAAAAACTACACGCAATTTCGTTGTGGAACTAGATTCTTTTAAAACGCCATGATGAGGTAGAAAATAAGAAGGAGAAGACGACGTTATGTGCGACTGATTAATGTTTTCTGACATATGTCTTAACTCAATGTACTCTTGCATGAAGTTAATGTAAAGGGTTTTAAGATGACTATCTCGACTAAGTCGATTCTCAAGAGAATAAAACCGTTTCTTAGCCATAGCGTATGAGTCGCCTAGGACATTAGGTGATTCTTTAAGAGGAATATTCACGACAAATCGTCCGTCTGAATTACGATACGTAGTATTGACGAATAATTTTTCGCATAAACGTTCTTCAAGATTTATCAACCTTCCTTTGGATTTAATTAGAGGTAGCGCCATGCTTGTAGCCGAATTGGGCCGCCGTGTCCGGGTACGTACGAGCCCACACGCACCAGTCCCCGACAGCCCACAGCCGGACATAGGCCTGATACCCCCGAACAGAGCGATAGACATTTTACACGCACTAGTGCGACCGTCATCCATGGCATCATAACTTATCCAGACATATCGTAATATGTTGTCTTTAATAAGCTCTCCTTTTCTGTGACATTATATATTTTGTATGGAAAGACGAGCCGATCTCAAAGATCCCCTGTCTTTTAAACTGTACTTCACTCTTTCGTGTGACAATGCTTGTTTTCTATCAAGGGGTATGAGGACGAGCCGATCTCCAAAATCCTTGCACATATCGGGGAGAGCGATACGGTGCTGCTGGACCGCTGGCAGCTGAAGGTGGAGCCCAACGCGGAGGCGGCGGCCGAGGACACCAGCAACGCCAAGCCCGAGCTGCCGCTCAACGTCGTCAACAACTACTTCTCCTTCGGGGTCGACGCGCACATCGCGCTAGAGTTCCACGAGGCGAGAGGTGAGGTTGCTAAGTTTTATTATCATTTTCAACAAAATTATGTGTATTTTTGTAAGGAAATGATGACAACGTAAACGTTAAGCCAGCTAATATAGTATAACATTATTACACATTACAACATTTGCTACAATCGGGTCTGTGTCGGGTGTGCCTGCAGAGGCGCACCCCGAGAAGTTCAACTCGCGCATCCGCAACAAGCTGTTCTACGGCACGGCGGGGGGCAAGGACCTCATGCAGCGCAAGTGGAAGGGGCTGGCCGAGTTCGTCAGCATGGAGTGCGACGGCAAGGACTACACGCCCGTGCTGCGCGAGCACAAGGTGCACGCCATCGTCTTCCTCAACATTCCCAGGTCAGCTTTTGGTGGGCGTCGGGTTTGACGGATGGGAAACGGTGACCGTAGCCCGTCATCATATCAGCCTGGGGCGATGGCGATGTTGTGTTGTTTGGATCCAACCCGGACTAGATCATCAGTTATCCTGGTAGGAGGACTGTAGCCCGTAGACTTTTGCAACTTCAGTGTTCATTTGCTCGAAGGCCTTTCGGCAGCGAGAGAGCAATACAACCGCTAGTGAGTAGAGTGGCCGTGGTGGAGAGATCTTTGGGAAGGGGGATAAACAGTTTATAGGCTATTGTGGCTACTTATTATCAGGCAAGTCGTATGCCTCTTTAGTTACATAAAAAGTAGAATAATTAAACAGTGTTATTAGTTGCAGTTGCTAGCGACAAAAAGTTATTTGTACTGAGGTGTTTGTATATTTCGCAGCTACGGGGGTGGAACGCATCCCTGGAATAAATCCGGAGGTACCGCTGATCCCTCTACCGAAGATGGTCTAATAGAAGTTGTAGGATTAACCACTTATCAGCTGGTAAGTTATATGTAGAATAATTTTGGATACACAGTTTAGTTTAGTACCAGAGAGCATATACGAATGTGTATTAGAGTTAAAAGCCTGTACACAGTGAATGTTCACTATAATAATTACAATATGGTTCCCTGTACCGACCGATATGTAGAAATGGCTGTACCGAGCGTTACAAATACGATATCACCCACCCCATGGACTGCCATAATGCTATTACCATACCAGCGCAGTGTCGCGCGTGGCTGCGGCCGTTTGTGCACTACACCTAGATTGCGCTGTCCATTTAATAAATGAATGCGTTTGACTTCTATTGCCTTTAACGCTCTATTCGATTTCTAGTATCTTTATATACTAATAATTAGTATTCTTCTATATATGTTATATATATGTTATATTATAATTAGTATTCTTCTGCATAGTGTGTATGCCAGTAAACTCTTTTTAAGTGGCAGGGATTTTGGTACAATTTTGACTGCGTCAGTGGAACCTTGGGGTATATTAGATTGAATTTTGGGATCATCTTTTGAACGTAAAATATCTAACGTGACGGGTTAGGGAGTACGCGTATTTAAAAGAGGTTTGTTCATATCGAGTGCGCCGTTCAAAGAGCTCGTTACCATATGGAGCACGCGTTGCAGCCGCTGCTGCAGGCGGGCGGGCACGGCACGTGCATCACGCAGTGCAAGACGGCGCGCATCGTCACCACCAAGGTGATCCCCATGCAGGTGGACGGCGAGGCGTGCCGCCTGGCGCCCTCCGTCATCTCGCTGTGTCGCCTCAACCAGGCCATCATGCTCGCCAAGAAGAAACCCGGCCGGGTGCTGGCTCCGTGAGTCACTTTTATTGATTTTTACAGCAAAATCAGTGTACGACCACTCACAGGTGATCCATCGACAGCTAGAGTGGAGCTTTGGCCTCGCCAGGCCAGCCCAGCCCAGCCTAGTCATTGGCCCAAGTCTCGGGCAATCCCTCACCTGGTTTTGAGTTGCCGTGGTGAACTTGTAAATCTTTAAATAGACTTCGGACACAGATTGGCCGGAGTAAAGGACTGTAAAATAAGCACCTTTGATAAATATGAAGAATTATATAGTATTAAAAGTTCTCTATGCCCAATTTTATTCAAACGCGACGGTCGGCCGGTGGCGTGGGGGGGGCGGCACGGCCACGAATGATAGCGTAGAAATCATCCACCCGGGCGGCGGGGAACGGGGCCGGGGCACTGCAGTGTCGCGACCGCCCCAACACCGCTCTCAGCACATTGTTGTATTGTACACGTAAGGCGCTATAGGTCCGCTGCGTAAAATTGGTCCACAGACTGCACGTAAAATTAGGTAAAAAAAAAAATAGATTCAATTTTATCGTCATAATATATAGCCTACCTCGATAAATGGGCATCTAACACTGCAAACATTTTTCCAATCGGACCAGTACTTCCTGAGATTAGCGCGTTCAAGTAAACAAACGCTTCAGCTTTATATATTAGTATATCATTTAATCATTTATTTATTTGTAAAATCCATGATACATTCATTTAGCCATTCTGGCGTACAACAAAATAGTAAAGTAGAAAGTTATACAATAAAAAATTTAATTAAATAATATTTTTAATAGACAATATTTTTAATAGATAAACACTTTAAATTTTCAAATTCAATTCCATCCCCCCTCCCAGAACCACACAAAAAAAATACCATCATACTGTAATAAAGGTTGCGTTATAGGAGTGATATACAGATGTATGACCACAGTAATCAGAAATCATTTATATTATATATTTATCTGATTAAATGAGATGCATAAAGGCCAACGAATGTATTTAATTTCATATTGCAAGCGAGACTAATAGGGATTAACAAAAAACGGAAACTACAAAATACAATAAACCGCCATGACAGCTAAAACACCTAGCAGAGCGTATGACGTAACCGTATATTGTAATTGCGTTATAATAAGCGATCGCAGCGTTTTAAAGTGCTCATTCAGATATCCGACATCTGACGACGATGATTGCTACGGTCGTGGTGAAAAAGTCCAGTTGACGCTTAGAGGAACGCACTGTTAAAATAAATTGACGTCATTACAATTACGAGTGCTTTGGAGCGGATTTTAAACCTTAAATTTATGTATTTTTTTTGTTATAAAAACGTTAATTTCCGCAGAAATATTACATTTTTTGGCAATAGTAGATACTTCAAAATTTGAAGTCATCCCCATTGTTGCGGCCAGCTCCGTCTTCGTACATTGTCAGTTTTCATACGTATTATACCATAACTTTTTTAAATATACTATCGCCTATGTTCAAGAGGGATAATGTAGGATTCTAATAGTGATTTAATTTAAAAAATCGGTCCAGTACATTCGAAGCATATTCCGTGGAAACATACAATCAAATCTTTCATCTTTATAATGCCGGAGACAAACATAACTTCATTTGAATGATCATGTAGTGGACTTTGTGTAGCTGAGTAAAGTTTTGTACAACTTTGTAGTCTTTGTAGCTCCGGCATAACATTAGTATCTATAGATTTGGCCTGTCTAGAAAATATTCAAAAATCTATCGGAATCATTGGAAAACAGTTTTTGATAGACAGATAATATACTTAATTATTATTACTGACTAGCGGGCCCGGCAGACAATGTCTTGCTCAAAGTTAAGCTCATCTCTTATGAGCAATTTAACCAATCCCCTTCAGGTCTTTTCCATAGAATGTGACACTGGCTGAATGTTGTCATGTGAAATGTCAGCCATCATGTCAAATGTCAGTCAAGAGTTCTAGTATGAACGTCATCCTTTTAAAATATTCTGAAGTACCGAACATCTCCGCATTTTTAAGTATTTTTAATTCAGTCTATTTAAATGTTGGTATATTTTTTTGGGTTTGGCGTGCATTTATTAGAGGGCGTAATTTTTTAGCTATCAAGAGGTAAGGAATTTGAGATTTTGTAGAAGTGAGCAAAAAGTGTAGACATCCAACCTTCAGACGGTGATGGAGCGGCTGAGCGGGTCCATCGCGGCGTCGCTGTCGGAGATGGTGCGCGCGTCGTTCCGGGACGCGCTGTGCGACAGCGTGCTGCCCGCCATGGAGAAGGCGCACGCGCAGATCTTCCGGCAGATCAACCACGCCTTCCAGACCGGCACCAAGGAGTGTACGTTACTCCCACGTCCGTCCTCATACGCACATTCAACCAATTCATATTGCAAATCCAGAATTTATTATTATTTTGTAACACTTAATCTATTCACCGATGTTTATATCGACGTCGATAATTGCACATGACGACTTAGGATGTACAGCCATCCCAAAACCAAAGTAGGCACTAATACTAGCTGTTTTATTTCTGTCTAGATATTAAACGTTTATCCTATTTATACTAGATATAACTACTACGTCGCGTCTGGTAATAGATATCTTAGGGCCTCCCCTAAAACTCGAGTTTTAGCACGGCGTTGCTGATGCAACGGTAACGGCGCAGACGCACTAATCGTGCTATTAAAAGTAATCAATCGTGTTACACATGGTCCTTCGAGCCGGATTGAAACAGTTTCCGGTATTCAGTCGCCACGAACACGGAGGCGGCGGCGCGTGCGGCGGCGGAGCGGGGTGTGTTTTAATTACTTCGCTACCAAAATGAGCGAGCAAAATGTCTTTGGCTACTTTATTTACGTCATTTATATTTGGAGTTAAGTCGAATAAATTTCTAACTCTTATCAATAATATAATGTCTAACTTAGTAATAATGCTATATATAGTACCTATATACAGGTACAGACACACTTACGGTACTTGAGGACATGATATTTGATGATCACATACGACGAAAAAAAGCAATATTAAATGTAACTATGAATTAACTACTGCGTAAGATTAAGAGAAAGCTAACTAATTATGTACGGAACGCAGGCACATACTAATTATAATAAAATTTGGTCAAAAATTAAGTACTTATTTTTATTACATACTTATAACGAGAATCGTGTACCGAGTACCGTCCTTTAGTATTCTAAGTGTCTCACCGGTCACCCTGTATATTATACATATAATAAGTGACTATATATAATACCTTTTGACAGCAAAACACTACAGCATTTAGTCTGCTTTGCCTTCGAAAGAAGTTGTAAATGAAACTGTTGCCAATGGTATGATGTTGATTATTGCAATACCCTTATCTCTGTCTAATCTTTAGGTGCATCATCAAAAACAGCACAATATATTAAATGTTGATAAATCAATTGTATAAACGAAATAATGTAATAAAAAAATACATATGGAACTATAATATAGCCTTGTGGTACGCCCACATCTGACCCAGGCCAGTTTACCTCATTTACACATTGACTAACAGCCTATGGCTCTGTAACTAGCTCTGATATAACAGATACTAGGATAACTGACATCTGGATTGTTTAAAGTACTACGACTGTCAACTTTACAATGCTACTTTATCATTTAACATTATTATCGGATACCATTATTTCAAGCTCCATGTTAACAATCCCACAAGAATGTGCATTGTGTGCCAAGTTTCGACTGACGTTCGCATTGCTGAGAGCATTCGGTGCAAGGTTCCTGTCACGCTATTGTTCAAATCCGTTCCTCGGTAATAACGATTGTAGAGGATTCAATATCGAAGGTTACGTCGTCGTCCATTGGTTGTTCAATATAGAGACGTAAGTTATGACTTCTCGTTGTGCAGTCAATGTATGTCATGCGAGTTTTTCGTTTCCGTTTGTTCAAAGGCGTGTATTGTTTGTGTTATCTGTTCGAGGCGTAAGTAGGCAAGGTTCTTGTCAGATGTAGCTGAAGTGTGAATTTTAGTTATTTTTAGTTAATATTACTATTCTGTTGTGAGGTTCTTGGAATTTATCTTATTCATTGTTAGAACTGAATACTTCATTTCCATACCCTTAACAAAATTCATGTATTCTTACCCGACATAAGCTTACTCTTAATTTTAGGGAAAACGAAAATACTAGTCTTAATGCCGGAGCCAGACATAGCTCAGTGTTTGTACACTTTTGTCCTTGAAGACTACAAAGTTCTACAAAACTTTGCGTTGCTACACAAAGTCCCCGGCACTCTATATGATCATTCAAATGAAGCTATGTCTAGCTTCAGCATAAGACATATGTGCCTAAATAAAAGTGCCCGTTTGCATATATCGGATATCTATAAAAAAAACACAAGTTAAAACATTTTATTCTGCCTGTCTGTCTGTCGGTCTGACTCTCTATCTGTCTTTTAGTTCCTGGTAATCACCGAAACGCTGGACCAATTTTAACTGGATTTACACTGACAGACAGCTGGTGTTGCGAGGAGTACCATAGTTAGTATTTCAGTTTTATTAAAATAAATAGGGTTCCGCAAAAACCCTCAAAATTTACCAAAATCACTGAATTCACGCAATTAAAGTCGCGGGGTATAGCTAGAGATAAATAAGATTTTCAGGAAGTTGCTAAATTATTTATTATAATGTTTTTACACACGACAGCAGTATAAGGAAACTTGTAAGTTATTTCAGTGGGTATGTTACAAATTATTTATTATGGTTTATATGGTAATAGCTGTAAAGCATGCAACCGTCCGGATTTCCCAAAATATTATAATATCGTAGACTAGCATTTGCGAGTGACTTGTATCAAATCAAATATCTTTACATAATCTATATATATATTTGACTGGCCCGCTGGCGCAGTGGGCAGTGAGTGAGTGGGTTCTATTCCCGCCTCGAGTCTGCGTGTATTATCTATAAGTATGTCTTTATATATATATATCTACGACACTCGATCCCAAAAGTACAATAGTAAAACACATGGGTGTGTTTTCCAGATGACCTAGAATCGATTCCTCTTAAATTCACGTTCATTTTAATAAAATAATACTCCAGTGCGTATATTTGGCATGAAATTTCTATTAAAATGCTGGAATTGTTTTGATGAAGTTTTGGTATGTGTTTGTGTATCTAGGTGTAATTCTAAAGTCTCTAGGCTTTATACGCAAATGAAAATTTATATACAGATAGACATTTTATTTTTATTTACTAATATGATATATTTATATGGATATTGCAAGCTTCACATTCACTGTTAATATATGAGGCAATGTAACATAAGTGGCTG
>JANCMC010042286.1:89298-114678 GCA_024363005.1 Charaxes varanes | reverse complement strand
AATGTTTCCGAATACATCACTGGACTTTGAAAGAGGAATTTATTTTAAAGAATTTTCCTCTTTCCTCTACAAATAAGCTTAAAACGATAGTCCAGTGGGGTCGGGGATTGAACCAAGAACCCGTTGAGCTCAGTCCGCCTTCGTACCCATTGAGATATCCTAAAGCCGTATCAAAGGTGGAAGCTGTATCACAGGCACCTCGTGCGAGGCAGTTAATTCCTTGCAACTAGTACGGTTGAGCATGATTGTCATCAAAATCGGTTCAGTCTTTTTGAAGTAGTTCAGTCACATAAACCTGGACAAACTTATTAAATCTCTCACGTTCACTCGTATTAATGTTTAAAATAACAAAATTGTTCATCGACTGATTATTAATTCGAATTCGACTGATAAATTAACTGATTTATTTGGGTAATTAACCCAGAATGTTCTTTTAGTGATAAAATTTATATTATAATACTATTAAAAACATATTATTACAGGCAGAACAATTATAAAAAGGATCCATAATGAATACTTTTATCTTACTTTATTTTTGATTTTTAATGGACTTCTGAAATGATAATATTTTGTGGAGTAAATAAGAGACTTATTCCTCAAAGGCCGGCAACGCATCTCCGTTGTTGCGGTTTTCCATGGGTGTCGATAGTCACTCAAGTGACCTCAAGGCCTGATCGTTTACCCCTTGTTATATAAAAAAAAGATACTATAGCTCAACGATGGAAAGTCTGGATTCAAATGCGCAATGTGCTCAGTTTGCTCCAAGACTCAATTTATTGTACCCACTTTTTAAAAAAAAATTAGGGATTTACGGGACTGTCAAGCATTTCTAAGTTATTTCTACAAAAAGGAGATTTTATTCTTTTTTCTTCATATATATTAATAGGTCACCGAAGCATTTGTGAGTATTGACGCATAGCGTTATCATTAAACGTACAACTGCATAACCAGAAGGTTCGCAAATACGTTGCCGTCACTTGGGAATAAAGTGCACAATACAATAGTAATAATGTAAAATTTAAGAGAAACTTAATTGAAATTCCGTATCCTTAATTGAGATAACAAAGTACGTGTACTCATAAGAGTTTATTTGTATTTATAATTGATGTAATGCGCAACTAAACACCAACAGTGTTCTTGTGTGCTGTATTTATGTGCGGTGGAAGTTCGTCCACTTTCACCGGCAGGGCGATCGAAAGTGATTTACGGTTACACGGCGATGACTCGAAAATCCGCCACATATGGTGCCAAGATGTTTACTAAGGGACTCTAAAAACACCGTGGTTATTTACATAGTTGTTGGACCACATTATATATTCTGGATATATTTAGTTGACTCTCAGATATACGTAGAAAATGTCTTAATGCCTTACGGAAGCGATCAACGGACATTGTAGAAGCGTTGCTGGTTTTTCGAGACGAACTAACAAACCCGGTCACCTTTGCTGTGGCTCAGTGATTTAGGAAGAATTTAAAGGACAGAGTTTAAATAAAAAGTCCAATAATCAAATCTATCCTATCCCTTAAGTTTGGATCAAATTAGGTACAAATACCAACTTTCAAGAATATCGGTTGACTTGGTAACGAGTTCACTGGGAACAGTCATTCTGACACTGGATTTTTTTTACCAGGGCATGCTTTCTTTCGAAGGTAGAAGTCCTAGATTGAGAGACTTATATATAACATGGTTTATTATATAAGATACAAGTTGCCATCAGCAATTTCGAACTTTATATTGCAATCTGTGATTGGAATTTGAAACTTTAAGATCTTAGGGATTTAAAACAGAATCACCAAGAGATATGAAAATGGTGTCATGAAATTATGGATATATAAACCAACCATATCTCAAACTTTTGGAATAGCCTGTCAGTAGCAGTATTTATCGTTAGACTTAGTACCAGAGGAAATCATTGTAATCTTACCACCATGAAAAGAAACAGTTAAAATGTTTAATGCATTACCAATTAAACTACAAATGATTTTAAAATAAAGAATATTTATTTAATGATGCATGCTTTTTATTTGTATGACCAACGCAAGCTTGCATTAATTCTTTGTTTACAAGGAGTACCCATGTACGGAAAACAATATATTAATTAATTTGTAGGTCAGAACTTTATTGTATTGATAAATTTACATCATGAACTCAGCCAATCGCGATCATTGTATATATTCTTAGCGCTACCATATAATTCTTTGCAGATCTGTTGTTTTTGAGCGTAGTAACATCTGTATACTTTACCACCAGGCGGTTCGTATATAAGTCCTCTACGGGTATGTGTTATCACACCGCTGTATCCGCACCAAGAATCGATACAATTATGACTCAATGTTACCAAATTTGCATCCGTTTTAAGAAGAATTGTATCATCAATTTTAACGGCATCTTTCTTTTTTAATCCATCTGCGTATGGCACGTATTTATCTACATCACAATTTACGCTATTGTCTTCATTCTGTTCGCATATGAATTCTTCTTGAGACAATACATTCGTTTCGTTCGGCCTCGCCATGTTACCGAGATCTACTAGTTTGGTGTGTGAATCGACTGCGTCCCTTTTATGGCACACTCGTCCACCATCCGAATACGCTAAACAATCGATCAAATAGAATTTTTTATTCGGAATATTGTTTGACAGAAACAACAGCTTGTCTATGTTCTTGTAATTGTAATATTTGACGCGTTCACAGTCGTATTTATCAGGTATTTGTAGGAAACAGTATTTTAGTGTAGATTTAGGTGATGCTAATTGAGTGATGGAATTTATTTGAACACTTTCGCACTCGAGCGACGAGCAGTTATAAAAGCGGCCATTTTTTGCTGTCGGCAAATAAGGTTCGTGAGATGGTGTGTTACTGTCAATACTATTTCTTCTACTTGCTGTTACAACCTTTTTGCAATATATGAAATCGTTCTGAAATAAGTAGATAAAAATAAATTGCGATACATTATTTATTTATTCCCTTATCCATTTTGTACGATTTACCGTATCGATGAGAGGCAACTTGTCCTTTTTGGACATACGATAATAATATAAAAAATGTAATATAATTTTGTGACATTTATATATCCTTGTGAATTCGTATATTAAATGAAATATATGATCAAATAAAATTTAGGCTAACTTCTCGAAATAATACCTTCTGTAATAATGTCACTTTTATAAATAAAGTTCACAATTTAAAAAAATAATTAAGTATCATAATTTAACTACAACTTTATTGCACTCCATCTACATTGTTCTCTTCGTGTATAGAAATAAATCATTGAAGCTATTTGCATAGGAATTCGTTACGGCAATGTTAGATCGTTTAATGTATTCGTTTATTTTGGACGGTTATTATAAAATGCTGTCAATTGCGATTTAAAGTATATAGACAAAGGATTCCGTACCTTGCATATTTCATGTATTGTAGGTCTACCGTATCCGCTCCTATCTTTAGGACTTTACTTCTATAATATACTACAACTTTACTATTATAATATTAAAGATGATCTATCAGAGATTGTAAAGAGCTGCTTTTAAGTACGGATCCCTAAAAGGAAGTTTTCTGACAATAACTCAATTACGTCCACTGTAATAAATAACCCATGGATATTTCTGTGTGTTCATGTGTGTGTGCGCACGTAAATGTGTGCTTATTGTGTGTATGTGCGCGCACACGTAAATGTGTGCTTGATGTGTGCGTGTGCGCACGAGAATGTGGGCTTGTGTGCGTATGCGCGGACGAAAAAGTGTGCTTGTTATGTGTTTGTGTGTTTATTTATAAATGAAAACGTTAATATTTATCTTGTGATTTATTGTAACTAAGTCATTACCTTTTCGATGATGCAGACTACATCTTTATTATAACTCTGAAAATTGAATATTGATATAAATTCTAGATGGTCAAGTGCCTAGAACAAGTAGATCCTTAACAAAAGGTAGCAAATTATACATCTTAGATCTTTTGTTTTTATATAGGTAATTACTTATGTATATTTCTGATTTGCAAGGAATTTCCTGCCTCGACCTTTGATGCTTTTTAATCGATATAATTAAGAAACCTTGAAGAAAGGGCTATATTAATTTTTCAAAGGTTCTCGGTTTTCGAGAAATGAATATGCCTATTTCTTAAACGTCTATGAGCGTCAAATGTCACTTATAATCTGGTGAACCGGTCGTCTGTTTGTCTCTTGTCATATTTCAATTCAATTCTTTACTGGACAAACTTACGTAGTCTTGCTTATATATATAGCATACACAACCTGAGTTTCACATTAGTAAATCTGTGAAGCGGTAGCTAGTCTCCTATTACATATATAAGGTTTATAGATATTTTATTCTTAATAAGACAATACAGTCACTTACTTAAGAATATGGTTAATTTACAATTATTCCATCTCGTTCGATATTTGGTGCGACAGCATTTGTACTTTCCGAAACCATTTTAAGTGAAGCCACTTTCCGTATTAACAATTTTAGATTATATTCATAATGTTGGAGTTCTTGCCCCGATTTTTATTTTTTATTTTTTTTGTTGTCTGTTTTGTTTCTGCTTCTATACTTTAGTTTGTAAACTTGCTACTACAAATTCATTTCAAGTGGTGTCATTTATAATTGCAGTGGCATTTATAATGTAAATTGAATTTAAGTTTCTATTTGTTTAGTATGTAATGTACTCTGTGTTAATGATCTAATAAATAAAATAAAATTCTGTCAAAGCCTAATCGTGACAACCTTATGTTACATTAATTCGAATACTACTTCCTACTTATTAATATTACAAACGCAAAAGTTTATACACAAGGGTGGATGTATCGGTGTTAAGTTTGAATCTCTCTGAAACACCACAGAATGGATTTTAATACAACTCTAAAATAAGCCATTATCTCCATAATAGTGAACCATAAATATAACATATATATTAATTATAACATTGATAATTGAAAATCACCTTAAAACTACTGGCTAGATTTAAATTAAAATCTAATTACTGTAAATTATTAAGGCACAATATTTAGTTTTATTATATCTAAATAGACCTAAGGTATGAAAAGATATCACAATAATTGCAGATCAATCAGTACTGGCGCCGAACCGCATTTGTCACCTATCTCGAATTATCAAAAGCCGCGTGACAAAGATGAAATTTCGCAGGAAGGTAGTATATAGTTAGTAAATATCCGCTAAGAACCGATTTCACTGCATGGCTACATTAAGGGGGTCTAAGGACTCCGCATGCCTATATGAAAGTCCTCCTTTTTTGCTAGAAACTTAAAATTTGATAGAAATGTAGCTATTATACGTTCGATAAGAACCAATTTCACGACATGGCTACATTAAGGGGGTCTAAGGGCTGCGCATGCCTATATGAAAGTCCTCCTTTTTTCTAGAAACTTAAAATTTGATAGAAATGTAGTTAGTAGACGTTCGATAAGAACAGATTTAATGACATGACTAATTTAAGGGGGTCCAAGGGCTCCGCATGCTTATATGAAAGTCCTCCTTTTTTGCTAGAAATGACAATTTTGGCAGAAAGGTAGTTGACAAACATCCGCTAAGGACGGATTTTAACGACAGGGCCAGATTAGGGGAATATTTAAGTCATTATTGTTTGTTTGTTTGAAACGTGTCAAAATAAGGGTTGATGGGATCTCGAGAGTTTTATTTACCTCATAGGCGATACTTATAACATAAAAACAATTCAAGACATTTTGCCTGTTTTATGTTATGGCTGTTCTTCGGGATACAGATAGCTGATTGTACAATAAATATCATAGAGAATTATTAATGGTACAAGAGTTGAGGGTTACAGGTATTAAGATATATATGTCGTTACAATAATATTGTGTTACCCAAAATGGTTTGTAGCCGAATTTCGACCACCAGACAATCTCTATAAAAAATCAAAACTTTCCCAGTGGGGTCCATTCGAAAAAAAATCATTCTTGTATACGATTAAGATATTACACTTGAAGTAGTTTCAACCGGCTCCAAAAAAAGAGGAGGTTCTCCATTCGACTGCATTGTTCTTTTTGTTTTCGATCGATCAATGTTTTCGAACCGATTTTTACCCGACTTCAAAAAAAGGAGGTTATCAATTCGGCCCGCATGTTTTTTTTTTTTTTAATGTTTGTTACCGCAGAACTTTCGACTGGGTGCACCGATCTTGATGATTCTTGTTTCATATAAATGCTGGTGCTTTCCGAATAGTCCCATATTAATTAAATCTAGGTCTGACAAAGGTTTCGATTAGAAAACATTGAAATTCTAAATTGTGATTAAGTATGTGCGTGACAAATTGTCGAATATCTCAATATCACGATAACCGATTTCGATTATTATTTTTTTATTAGAAAGATTGTACTTTAAGGGTACTTCGACGAGATTTTGGTAACGTTCTGAATTCAGGATCCATGGTAAAGTAACGGAACTCTTCAAATCTTAAGAGTAAATTAACGATGCTCGGCCGAATCTTTTATAATCTCTCCGGATATTTGAGTCATCTACCGTAACGTCGTTATCGTCAAATAATAGCTATTGTAGTTGAATATGATTATCAATGAAACTCCTTAACGTCTTACAGTTCAGCTGAACTGTACAAAGTTGTACGTCAATTTGAGACTTCACTAACAGATAGCACTAATAGAAGCCCACAAACAAACTTTCACCACGCGGAAATATCTTTTGTGAAAATTGATCCAGCAGTTTGAAGAGTATCAGCTCATTTCTAATATGTAAGGCATTTTTGGCACAAAATTTAATTATCATGCTTTTGTTTGAAAGATTTCTCAGTTGTGTTTTTAAGTCTATGTTTGAAGAAGTTGTTGGTGGTGGAAGAGGAGATAAATAAACGATAGGAAGCGAATATATACGAGTGGGGTATACTTGTAGAGTTACAAATTGTGGTTAAGGCCTTCTTTACTCCTCTTGAGAACTTTTTAATACATAACTATAATCATACAAAGCGAAAGGTCACCAAACACGAAATCTCGAAAGCCACGGGACGTACAAAGATGAATATTAGAAAGGAAGCCTTGGCTTGGTACGAACTTCAACACGTCAGTAAGTGTGTTGGTCATTTTCGAAGGTGGGTGTCTTTTTAGTTAAAAATAATTTATTCCTATTTCGCAATCGATACGATCCGTATTAGATTACGTATATTAATTTTCCTTTCATTGAAATGATAACAGCTAGAATAACATTATATATATCGTATACACGCTTTCTCTAAATGTTCTCGCGAATGGTAAAAAGAGATACTTTATGGTCCGCTGGGTTGACTATCGATTTCGTTCTCACGGCGGACTTCCTTACTTTTTTATTATTTTTTGAATCTTAGAGAGGACATATACATCTTTGGGTCGCGTCGGTAAAAAAAAGTATAATATTTAAAACGGCAGTTTTTATCTGGACTTTTAATCTGTTCTTGGACTTAGTAATACAAGGAAAGGATTCCTTGGCTTTAACTAGTCGTGGGCACCGCGGCTGCCCCATTTCAAAACCTAGTATGGACTGAAAATGAAATTTTACAGGAGAGCGCGTAAACGTAAAATAGGTCAGCCCAAAAACGTACGGCTGTCCCATTTCAAAACCTAGTAAGAAACACTTTTGCACCGCAAATTTCCGCCCATCCTTATCTCTGATTTTTTAACCCTTCATTTTAAAACCTAGGAGGTTCAGAGACTTACCAAGTTTTTGAATTTGTTAATTTGATTTCCTAGGTTTTAAATTGGTTACGAGGGAGTAAATTCACTTATCGATGCTTAAATATTTTCTTTTGTATGTGAGTTTAAACCGCTGATGTTTTTGTATTTGGTAAGAACTCACCAGGTTGTCAAGATTATGTAACAAAACGATTTTTGTAAAAAGCGTCCCTACTAGCTTTTGAAATGGGGCAGCCAAGTCCGCCTTTTGTTCCTTATTTATAAATATTACGAATTTATATAAGAAACTTTAACAATATTGTATTTTTCTTTCAAAAAAGTATATTTTACTTATATATGTCTTACGATATGTTGTTACTGGGAGTCTTATTAGGCCACATCTGCCAAAAAATGTGACCTAATGTTTCCTACAAATTGAAAAGATGACAGACAGACTTGGCACTTACGATGAGTTCTGTAACAAATTGAAACATAAGGAGATTGACATTGGAGTAAAATATTAAAACAATAAAATGAGTATCGTAATATTTAGGTACATAATTTGTCCTTAATATTTAGACTTAGGACATGATGGTATATGGATTCAACAACCATTATGGCGATAGTCGTGTCAGTCATTGGTTTTATTGCAAGAAATTTCTACAACCACCTTAAGAAGCTCTTGCTTAGTTGTTGGAACAACAGCCTGATACAGAAGTTTCCTTGAGACCTCACGGTTCATGAGGACGTTCTTCAGTCTGCAACTCTGGACCTCTGACTTCTTGGGCTATTGTTTCGTTATCCGAGAATTGTATTTTATATTTGTTTAAGTGATAACATTCTTCTATTATACTAGCGGACTCGGAACACGCTGTCCGTTACGTTGAGTATATTACTATTCAATACATTCTATGATCCTGTAATATCATTTCCGTTCTCGTGCCCATTCCGATCTCGTTCCCGTTCTGATCCATTACATTAGAAATAATTCAATACGGTGGTTAAGTATTCGTTTTCCGCGCAGTTTCCTTATTTTTTTCTGTCATAAGAACCTTGTCCTGACAATAACAAACACAGCAAAAAAAGGATAAGTAAAATCGGCTTAGTCGTTCACGTGTGATGCCGTGACCATGGTAAATTGGAATACATTTATATATATAGATAAATTTAACTTTTGGATATGTAATTAATGAGATAAATTATATAAATAACATTGCTTACTAATATGATTTAGAAATTTATGTAAAGTAATTTAAATATACCTGGTTGATCTTTTTGTAAATAAAACGTATGAACATATAAAAGGTTGTTATATCAGCGCCTCTGTTATTGAACAAAGCATTTGTTTGTATTTTTTCTTATCAATTTTAATTATAAAACTGATCGCGTGGTGAGACCACTCGAGCGTGACTAGCAACGGTTGTTAGAAAAAAATTAAATAATTGTAAGGAAAATAAATCATGAGAAAGTAAATATAAGAACGTTTGGGATTTTGAAAAAAATGGCAATTATAACTGGAGATAACGGATGACGTAATATAACGTCAGGCTGCCGGTTTTTTTTATTTTATTTTATAAAACTTCAGTCCCTTAGTCCAAATAAATCCAAAACACAACACGTTAGAAATTAATTGTTCTCATTAGTTTTGGTTTATATTCACTGATGGTCGTAAATAGAAATCTATATATAAATAAAAATCAATCGATGTTCGTTAGTCTCATAATATTAACGTAGTATCACTGGATACTACACCGGGTAAGTGCCGGTTGTAATTATAAGATTTTAAAAATTATTTTTCTGTTGGAAAGGTATGCTATCGCTGAGTTTAATAGGTTATGTTTCATTTTAGTAAATATAAGTTTCAATTGCACCCGCGCGAAGCCGGGGCGGGTTGCTAGTGAGATATAAGAAACCTTTAACAGCCAACCTGTAATTTGACCGTTGCATCTGCAAGTCAAACTGACAGCTAAATGCTGAAGGTTCTGATGAGACCCCACAATTACGTTGTTGCTGGATATGCAAATTAAAATCTTCAACGCGTGATTCGAGTACCTTGTTATTTAAATCTTCTTATTGTATGATACGAAAGAAAATAATGCTTCTGTCTGTACAAGTAATACGACAAAATTAAAAAGTTCGAATTTGTGTATAAACATTAAGGGGTGTAGTGTATTAGTAAAGGAGGGTAGTTGTTCATAAGAGTATAAATACAATGACTCGCAGGTAGACGGGTAGTCGTGTTACAACCGTGGACTGAGTGACAACTAGGCACATTGTGTCCCGAGTTTCCAAATCTTTTTAGTGGCTGGATATTTCACACCTTTTCTGCACTAGTCGTAAGAAAACTTTTAAGTATATATTAGCCTTTGGAAAGCAATGCACCTACTTGGATTTTATTAAAAATCGTATATAAGTACAAACCCAGATAAATGTACATTCTGGTTACAGCACATACATATTTTATTTATTTCATTTCACCTCCCATTGAATAAGAATTTTTAAAACCGCGATCCGGTACTTTACTAACCATAACGCAGCTTACGTAATAACTCTTTGTTGGATGGTTAATGGAAATATGAATTAAGCTTATCCTAAAATACTGGCACGATGTAAAAACCGCCTCACACTTGGCCGGTTGCTTCATTTATTTTTACGTCCTATAAAAGTATAATATCGCTCGCGTAATAAGTACAAAATGTAGGTTGTTGAAATTGCCTACTCCCACAGCCGCGGAAGCCGAGCACTTTTAATTTGCGTGCAGTACTCTGAAGAATACTACCAAGTTGGTTTTAATTATCATTATAGAGTACAGTGGAGTCATTAAAATACACTGTATTTTAATAACTACAGACAGGTATTGTATTTTTTATGCGTTCTTATTTAACTAACTTATCGGTCTCCTTCATTAACGATACATAAGCTTGCACTTATCTTTAAGGCTCCTACCTCACCGTGACCATGGCGACGTCACCGGCTACGTACCCATGCATATCTCTGATAGTCAAATGAGTAGCCAGTAGTAATCGTGGCCACGCTTCTAATTTGGGAACGTCACCAAACCCTCCCCAAGTGAGTTATCTCTCCTAAACTTTAATATCGTTGTCGTTATGGCATCTTGATGAGGTAGGGCCTAAATCTACGATAACACTTGCCTAGAATGTACCTAATTCTTCATGTCTTCAAAGATGCATTAATCATCTAACAACAGATGAAATGGCCAACGATAATGATTATGATGGTGAAGAAAGATAGACATATTATAATGGTCTGGAAATACAAATGCCTCGTGAGCGTCGCAAATCTTAACCATTCGTATAAGAAAAGAAGATAAAACGCTCGTAGAAGATAGAAAGTTTCAACGACGTAGGAGTGTAGATCCACCCTGTATCTGATAGTTGAAGACTTGTGGTAGAGTTATTAAATCATGTAGCTCCGTGTATTTTACTAGATGCATACGCGATACGCATTTTTAGAGGTATCGCCACGCTTGCAGCCCTTTTAGTTTGCAACCAAAATTGGCCAGCGCGTCTGGGTACCAGTAACTCCCCCACATAGGATCTGCTTGAAGTGGAGGCAATGCTGTCACGTCAAGTGATGGTATTGTTGTCGCGTTTTGTACGGTTTCTGAAAGCTCTTGGTGATCCAAACTCCTCCTTTACGTTAGCAACGCACTTGCAAGTCTCCTGGCGGTGCAGATGTCCATAGACGTCGAAACTCATTTAGATGAACCTACTGCCTGTTTTACATTTGTTATGTATAAAAGAGTACTCTTCTATACTAGTTGAATTCAGACATATTTTAATTTCGACCACTCAAAATATGTAATCTTGACCCTTTATTTGTAACAAACAATGAAGCTTGTTTATACAGCACACACGGCTGTTTAGTGGTGATGGATAATCAGGGTCTAGCTCATTGGGGCCCGCACGCTAGCCTCTTATTTGTTTGATTACGGTCATTAGACCTGTGGCCCTCGCCTCGGGCCGCTTTCGACACGTTAGCATTCCAGGAATTATCACTTCCACTTTTTGGGTGCTTCGTTTTTGTTGAGTGATTCAGTTTTATTTCTGCCACAATTCAACTAACAGCTGTAATTAGAAAGAGGTTTTTCTTGAAAGTTTTTAGGATTTCGTAGTACTACAAGGAACCCTTTTAATTTCGCTCTGTCCGTCCGTCCGTCTGTCTGTCTGCCCGTAAGAGAACAAATAAAACTCAGGTTTATTGGCTACCTGTCTGTGAAGATAGATCCCTGTAACGCAAGGCATAACCATTTTCTAAGACTGATGTAGAAGGATTGCTTTGGTGTGGTACCACTTTATCCAAAAACCTATACTTTTTAGGATTACTTCTTCTTCTTTCTAGCGTTATCCTGATCTAGTGCCAGGGTCCACTTAGATTGCGGAAGATTTGGCTGTGGGGCGAGTTAAAATGACCGATTGGCGTCTGACATCATCCCCGGAACCTCCACATAATATCACTCAGTGACCTCTATCGGGTTTCTTTTTTTTTTGAGGCGGACCAAGAGGCCCAATCGTTACTGCGATCAGTAAGATCTATTGTAACTGCCTCATTTTATAGCTCATCCTCAAGACCAGCTGAGCACATAAACCCTGCAATGGCTTGAGGTGTGAGCGCCCTAACCCCTCCCGGGGTCAAGGTGTGTTCCTCCAGTGCTTTGTAGCGCTTGAGGAATAGAGTTGGACAGTCACAGAGGATGTGCGTGGCCGTTTCCAAGTCCTCGTGACAGAACCTGCAGACTGGTGATTGACATAACTTAATGGTATGTAGGTATTTCTTCAGTCTGTAGTGACCCGTAAGGGATCTCGTAACTACTCTTACCTGCTCTATCGGGTTCCACTGCTTTAATTACAACTGTCAATAGTCAACATTGTCAATAACCATAGTTATTAATTAAGGAGATGATAGATTTTGTATTACAGTTTCTGCTTCGTACAGTACACAATGCAGGCGTTTATTTCGTGCTTTTTTACTTGACAAGACACAAACGTGGCGTGTTGTACAAGTGTACACAGGACTTCAGCGTCATTGTAAACTGGAAACACAAAGCCAAATGTGGACACATGCTTTGTGGCATACAGTTTGCCCGCTTTTAGTGAGACTCTTTGATTCACCCTCTTTATTTACGAAAAATATTTAAACTTTTTAGTTTTTTGGCGTGTTTCGTGGCTTACGACAATAACTTAGAATTCCTTTAATTGGTTAAATATTAACTAAGATAATTTATATGTTTAATTATTATATGTGTGCATATAATAATTAAACATATAAATTATCTTAGTCAATATACAGTTATTATATGTGTACATTAAACGTTTTGTACGAACAAGAACAAATAATATATAAATACATAGGACTATATGACACACGGACGTCTGTTCTTATGGTAAACAACTTAAGCCCGTGTTATAGGTAACATAAGCCTGGTTACACAATTTTTTTTTTTGAAATATATAAATACATACGGGAATCTAACCCACGACTCCCGAAGTGGAAGGTAGGGTCACTGCCAACTGCGTCAACGGGCCAATGAAATAAGCAGTTCATATATAAGATTCCATATATTTATAAGTTCTTGTAAATATTGCAAGAAATTATAAAGACATGGAATCTGATTGTAAATGTTGGTTTTCCTTATAAATCAAAATTCTTTTATACACTACAGCGTATAAAATTAAAGCTTTTCTTAAATATATCTGAATAGCAACGAAAGGGACAGGAATTAAGTCTAATGCCGAAGCCAGACAGTTCAAGGTATTTATACATTTTGGTCCTTGAACACTTCAGAGTACTACAAAACTTTGTGCACCTACACAAAGTCCCTGGCCACACTACATGATCATTGAAATGATCATTAAAATGAAGCTGTGTCTGGCTCCGGCATTATAATAGTACAAGTTGCGGCCTTAAGACTTCTTATCAATTGGCACAGATAAGAGACGCAAACAATTGTTCTTACTGACATGTTTTTTATGTTACAAGGGGCAAACGAGCAGGTGGTGATATTTTATCGACGCCCATGAACTTCTGCACCAGCAGAAGGATCGCGGTTGTGTTGCAAGCCCGTTAATACGGGTTTAGGCCACCGGAAATTGTCACAACCTGAATGAAACGCGACAACAATACCATCACTTGACGAGACGGCATCGCCGCCACTTCACGCCGAAAGAGGCTACGGTATCCGGACGCGCCGGCCCAATTTTAGAATTAATGATAAAATAATCAATAAAAAATAATAATTAATATTTTATTAATCTTGATTATACTGATCAAAATAAAGTAAAATAATATCTGTGTAGCTATCTATGTTTTATAAATAAATTTATTCACATTAAATGAACACGGAAATACATTCTAATTTCATATTAATTTTCGCGAGGGACATTTGCGAAATGTCGTCTGAACAAAGAGAAAGCGAGCTTTTTCACAAGACTCCTCATTAGTCCTACGTCAACTTCACGGAAAGCTTACACCGCGGGTATCATATGTGCTTACGAGGTTAATAACTCGACAATGCTTTTGCTTTCTTCTTTTATACATTGAACAATATCACTTAAAATTTATTTATACTAGATGGGCTGGAAATGGCACATATATTGTAAAAAATAAAGAACACAAAATAAACAGCTACGAGGATTTAGAAAAATACCTAAAGCATGTTATTTGTAGGCGTTATAAGTTACATTTAATGATTTATCATAATTGGATTAGTGAGTGACTTTCAAGTGATAAAAAGGGTAGTTCAAATCTTCTATTAAATCAGATTTTTATATCATTGACATTATACCAAAACCACTATAACCTAACTATACTACGTACACAAGGATCAAAATAATTATTTTAAGAATTACAACAACTTCGAATGACATCTGATTCAATATGAATTCCGATCCTGGAGAAAATACTTAGAATTGTCGTCACGTTTCCCATTCAACCAACATTTTTTAATCAAGGCAAGGGTCGAGTTTATGTCATCTACAGTAGAAGTAGAATTATCATTTGCTTTTAACCACTGGGTTGACGAGAATTCGTGTTTCTTTATGGTCTGTTAATTCAACACGTTAATCAAAGTTTATATTGCACCAAAATTATAATATAATTAACAATGTTGGTGTATATAACTAACCAGGGATCGTTCCGCGACGTTCATAGAAATACCTGATTCCTCATCTTCTATTACATTCAACCCTTTAATCAACGTTTATATTGCACAAAAATTATAATCTACTTAACAATGTAGGTGTATGTAACTAGTCAGGGATTGTTTTGTGAGGTTCTTGGGAATACGTGTTTCCTCGTCGTCTATTACTTTCAACCCTCTAATCAAGGTTTATATTGCACCAAAATTATAATCTACTTAACAATGTAGGTGTATGTAACTAGCCAGGGATTTTTTTGTGAGGTTCACGGGAATACGTGGTTCCTCGTCGTCTATTACGTTCAACCCTTTAATCAGGGTTTATGTTGCACCAAAATTAACATCTACTCAATAAAGTTGGTATATGTAACTAACCAGGGATCGTTCCGTGGGGTTGACGTGAATACGTGGTTCCTCATCGTCGTCGTCCGGCGAGCACTCGGCGCCAGCAATCTGTCCCATGTCTGTAGTGTTGTGTCGTTAACTCGGTAGCGGTGCGTCGGAATGCGGCGCGAGGCCGCCAGCCGCCGCGCGTCTTTCGCGCGACCCGAGCGGTGCCGTTGTGCCCGCTTGGCGCTTACACGAGCCCTCCTGCGTACTAGGGATTACGATCTGTACATATCGACAAGTAAACTTAGATTTAAGTAGACTATCTTTATTGTAAGTAGAGTATATCTTATACTATGAGAACATTATGACAGTCTCGTTTTTTTAGGGTCCGTAAACCAAAACCTTCTATATAAATGTGTCTTAACATGCTCTTGGACACCTTTTTTTATGATGCACTAGCTGTATTCCGCGACGTCATATGCGTAAATTACAAAGTATGGCCCTATTTTTGTAAAATCTATTTTTAGCAGATGTCTACTAACTGTAATCTACCTCCTCGCCAAATTACCCGTCAGAGAAGAAGAAAGTAAATCTCTTAAATTGAGCTTTTAAGTCTGATACAGCGTTTTAAAAAAGAATTTAAGACTGACGTTGACAAGTGTAAAATTTTAATTTTATCTATAACTTTAAGTATCACATACTTAACTTCTGTTACTGGCTTACCTTTGGTAATTTGATTGAGTACAAAATATGTCTAGAGGTGTTTGCAAGAAGCGACACCATCACCTGCGTCCCCCTTACTGCGTCCCTTGCAACTATAATCCTATGCTTTTTGCTATCTAATCCATCAAAGGAATTTTTAATCTTTGTCCCCCCTATGAATGTAAAAAAAAAGTGGAACTATAAATAGAGAGTTAATGAATCGATAGAGAAAAGATAAAAAAAATAAAAGATAAATATAATATAATAATTGCCACGGTCCTCATGACTGCTCCGTAAATTTAATAACAAAAAATCGATCAAAGGATAGTTATCGATAATTACAACCGACATCTCTATGCTAAGGGCGGTCGATACAGCGAGCGCAAGTCCGAACCGCTTAGCTGGGACCCTTAACAGCTCGAAAGCTATTCCAGATTCACACATCTTAATATTACTCTGTACATCTGTAATTACTGCATGTGATCGTTAAAAGGAAAGACTGTACATTGAACAAATGACCTACGCTTGGATGATTACTTTAAATCATTTTCATCTTTTTAATACATTTGTACGTTACAAAATTTATATTTGTGAGAAAGGTGTTCACTAAGTCACTTTTCGAAATAAGTCTTTTACTAGTGCATTTTGTTTGTCACATTTGTAAATTAAAATAGATATGGAATTTATAAACTTAAATATTATGTAAGAAGAATATGTTTTTTTGTTTGAATGTTTCTGGAAATAAAAAAGATTAAAAAAAACACATCTGTATTGCCTGGTTAAAAATTCATTGATCGAAATAGGTGGTTAGTGGAACTCTTCAGTCGTTAAACATTTTATTTTAAAAATCCATTGGTTTGTTGTGATTCGTTCAAAATATTTCTTAGTGGCAATGTTTAATGGTAATTATGACTTGATTTCCCTTATGATGAGGATTTGCTTTAGGAAATCCTTAGAGTCAAAATCGGTAGATAAATTCTAACATATTTGGCAACTGTCACTATGGTCGGTCAAATAAGGTTCTCGTCTATTTTATTCTTTCGAATAGTCGGATACACTTAGAGAATTTACCATTATGACATTATTCGCTACTGTTATTATGATCAGTCAAAAAATGTTCTTGCTTATTTTATTCCTTCGAACAGTTGGATATAGTAAGACCATTCAGCATTTTGACATTATTGAGCATTGTCATTACGGTCAGTCCAAAAATGTTCTTGCTTATTTTATTCCTTCGAACAGTTGGATACAGTAAAACCATTCAGCATTTTGACACATTGGCTAATGTCATTACGGTCAGTAAAAAAAGGTTCTCGTTTATTTTATTCGTTTAAACAGCTAGTCGCAGTTAGAGCATTCAGCGTATTCACAAATTTCATTAACAAAAACCACGTACATTTAACGGCACAAAATTTTCAGAAGTAATTTTTTTCTTTTTTCAATTTCAGGAGAAGGGACTCGAATATTTCGTTTGGTGTTTATTTCACATCCACTGAAAATAATATCTCGCAATTTTTAACAAGTAAAGTTATAAATATTCGAAGTTTTGTAGTTTCCTATTTCTCTTTTACTGATTACATTAACATTAAAGGGCACTTAATTTCACAAGCGCCTCAAAACTCTATTTTTCAAATTTGAAAAACCCACGACTACACAGTTTGTAATAAATTTCCTACCTGGAATTATTTGTCTGTGGAACCAGACGTCATCCATCGTCACCAGTGTTTAAGAATCAATTCGTGTTTGTGTTTATTGTATGAAAATTCAAACTCTCTTGCAAGAAGATCCTATTGGATCATCAGATTATATTATCTAACCATTAAATACCTGCTTCGGACTATTAAACTACAAAAGATTTTCTCTGATACAATTTTAAACCGGATAATCTTCAAAAACCTTTTAGAATAAGGTCCTATAGGATACAAATGGAGAAAATTGCAAAGTAACTGCATAGCGCATTTGCGCTGTAAGCTTATTCCCAATAAAACCAACAATTTTATGCGGTTCGATAAGCCACAAATGGTTTTTCGAGAAAACAATCTTACACCTGAATGTCGCGAGGGAACAATGGAAATTCAAGAGGCAGTATACGAAGATTTGGCGAGTATACCTAATGAAATACACCTTTAGCAAAACTATTTTCCATTTATTACTAAAAATATTGGTTCATATCTGATATATAAAATTCTCGTGTCACTGTGTTTGTTGCCAAACTCCTTAACCGATTTTTATGAAAAATTTTGTGCATAGGTATGAGAATCAGTCATGAACATGATGGTACTGGGATAAAGCTATAAGATAAATGCTTACATGTAAACCATATGCATGGCTTCTTCACTGACTTTACGGTACATTATAGTATTGTACAGTTACCTTATGGTAGTTTTACCCTATTACATATTTCAACCAAAGTTTCCAAAAATACTTTTTCTCACTATTGCTGAAAGTAGATTACTTGGATCATAAAAAATTATAACACGTTTTCGTTAATTACTTAAAAGCCTTTACTTTAACTGACAAGCAATAATCTAGATTCCAGATGCCACTTATATCGACAAGTTGATATTGGAAGTGTCCTAGCTCTCAATGCCAAGTGGTGCCAAGACTACAGAAATGTCATTAATATGATGTTATCATAGATAGAAACAACTAACCAATTAGAGGTAGCGCCACGCTTGTAGCCGAATTGGGACGGCGCGTCCGGCCGGAGCGGGTACTAGTACCTATTTCCATGAGATCGACCTGAAGTGGCGGCAATGCTGTCACGTCAAGTGACGGTATTGTTGTCGCGTTTCATATGGTTTGTGAGACTTCCCGGTGGCCTAAACTCGTCAGTAAAGGCTGGCAACGCATCTGCTAACCTTCTGGTAGTGCAGATGTCCATGGGCGTCGGTAGGCACTTAGGTGCGTGCTGCCTGCTCGTTTGCCCCTTGTAACATAAAAAAAAACCATATTTTTTAATAATAAGAAAAGTCAAGAGTGTATTCATATTTTATACGGATAAAAAGTTTTAGGTTAGAACGTGGAACGCAAACGCGAAAGAAGCAACATAATTGAGTTGCGTTACGTAAACTAAGCGGATTACGCACACTCGTAACTTTTTGATTTGAGAGGGTCTCGATTTCCAAGTCCATTGAGAGCCAAGTTTGTTGGAGATTGTTTCGGCTTTTACAGGCCAAAATATGGGCGCTGTCACAATCATCTAAAGAAACGCAGCATAAACGTGCATAGTTGCACTTACAAGTAAGTCTTCTTAATAAATAAATAAATATATACAAGACTATATGACACACGGACGCCTGTTCCTAAGGTAAACAACTTAATGCCTGTGTTATAGGTAACAGACGCCTCTTATACACAAATATATATATATATATACATACATATGGATAATACACCCAAGCTCGAGGTGGGAATCGCACCCACGATCCCCGGAGCAGAAGGCAGGAATACTTGCGGTACGATGTATTTTATGGATAAATGCAACACCAGTAGGCTTGCAGATGCCTTTTAGAATTGAATTCTGTCTTATCGGCTTAGAGAAGCAACTGGTCCCATAGAACCAAAGACGACGGAGAAGTAAGGAATTTCTAGCAAATCACACGGTAATAGTCTATTAAATCGTATCAGTAAGTAATATACGAAAAGAAGTTACGTTATGGTAAACATTTTTAGTTCAGCAGAGGAGATCGTAGCTTAGTCAGAGATCGCTATTTGAGTCGATCACTAGACTAAGCAGTTCTCATCGAGGCCGGGTGGTAGATGTGTGACCCACTTTTGCTTACTAGTTTTCAAGTACCCGACTTCCTATGTGTTTCCTATGTGTAAAACAGTTGGTCCCGATTAATGCCACTGAGTGATATAAGTCGCTAGATTGTAGAGAATGTGGAGTTTCCAGGGATGAAGTCAGCTAGTAAGCACTACATCTCTGACTATATACTATAATGATAGATATATAACAATGTGTCATCTTTTATCGTGCCCTGCGTGCCCTAACACCTGCACGCAACAGAACTTGATGGCAGCTGATGTGGCTAAGTTCTGGGCCGACACGCTAAGAAGACGATATATATATCGTCTGCTATTAGCTGCGCCCCGCGACTCCGTCCGCGTGGGCCACCCTTAACATTTAGGGGTGTGAAAAATAGATGTTGACCGATTCTCAACTCTAGCCAATATGCACGCAAAATTTCCGAGCCGTTTCGGAAGAGTTTCACAACGCACCCCGTGACACGAGAATTTTATATATTAGAGATAGAATATTTTTCGTCGGTCTAGTAATTGTTAAAACTTAACAAATAATTCAGGATAGTTGTTCGAATACAACTTTGAAGTCATATTTAACGTCTACAAATGCCAACAAACACACATTAGAAAGATCAATTGCCCCGTTTAAAGTTCGGAAGGTTATCTTCGAAGTTTCGACAGTTCTATGTAAAATGTACTCTTTCTTATAATTGATTTGCAATAAATACTCTTTATAATAAAAATAATTTCAATTCTTGAACTAAGAATTCTATGCATATGTTTTTATATGTATAGATTACTTTGAAGTTTGACTAGGTTAATAAATAGATTTTTGATATTTTGATACAATATGTAAATACTGGTTGTTACCCGCTATTTGCTCCGTTAAAAATTCGGTGAAAAATTTTAGCCTATAGCGTTCCTCGATAAATGGGCTATCTAACACTTAAAGAATTTTTCAAAACTGACCAGTAAGTTCCTCATATTAGTCCGTTCAAGCAAACAAACAAACTCTTCAGCTTCACATATAAAAGTATAAGTTATAAGATTTAAAAATAATACAAAAAAATCTGTAATGTTAACTTGTAATATATATTTAAAGAAGTACAGTAATGCACTTCTTGGCTACACAATTCGGCTATAAATAAGAGCTTTAAATTGTAATTGAACTCTAATTGGAAAATATCAAAATTGCAATGGATCATTTCATTTTCTGAAATATATACATGTGAACAGTGTACTTGAAAGGTTAAGGATTCAATTACTTCATCTCAAATATAATTGAAAGGAAATATGCCACTCGATCAAAGGTTAACAGATTTCACCTTTTCGTATATGAAATATGGGCTCAAGTGAATTTGAATTTTTACATATATTGTGGATATATATTAAAGCCTCAATCACAGAGGCACAGAGACAATCGATAAAGCTTTTAGCCTTTAAAATTTCAACAAAATACAAATAAATGTAAAAAAAAATTTAAGGAAAGATTTTTTATTGTATGGCGAATTATTATTAAATGCGGCAGCTGCATTCCACCATAGGATATCTGATCAAAATTTGAAATTCCTCCTTCATCACCTCGATGTCCTAAAGTCACAACAGTGCCATTTACTGGGAACTTCTTACCTCGCCCAATTCCTTTGTGGAATCAGTTGCCAGCTTCGGTATTTCCGAACGGTTACGGCTTAAGGACCTTCAAGAAAAGAGCGAACACATTTTTCAAAGGCCGACAACGCCTGTGCAGTCCCTCTGATGTTACAATTGTCTATGGGCGGTAGTCAGTTACGTGAATGCCGCCTACTCTTTTACCCCTTGGTATATAAAAGAAAAGACATTTAAAATATAATCCAGTTTATTTACAGTTTATAATTTTAAAATTAAAATTCAATATTTTAAATGTCTCTGAGTATTTTTCTTATCGAAGGAACGTACTCACAGTAGAAGACTTCGGAGTAAGTGAGTAGTGGTATACTTATTGATACTTATGTAAAATAAGAACCTTTAAAATAATATACAAGACACGCTTATATAGAAGGGTTCCGTATCTTATACGCTATAAACATATTTGTTAAATAGCTTCAAAAGTTTTAGTCGGATTTCGTTCAGAATAATTATCCTAATGAGTTTTTTAGCATGTTCTATCAACATGGAAAATTTCAAGTCTCTAAGTCTAATGGTGGTGTAGCTTTCGGGTTGCAGCATTACACCGATTTTCCCTCGTATTCTTTCGCGGATTAAAGCAAAGTAGTTTAGTTTTCCATGCATGTCATGGATTTCCACAACGCAACGCCTGATTCTATCAGATTTTAATTATTTTTAACCTTTTAGTTCATTTAAATAACAAGTAATAAAAGCTTGTTTTTAATGAATCTTTTTTCTTTCATTTTATTTAACTATAATAATTCCAAATGCCGCCTGATCCACAGTATATTTCCTATTAAGGTAATGTGCTTAGCTTTTTAGATAAAATAACAGGGGTCTAAGTAATCTAGGGTTTGAGCATCTGAGCCTGGGCTCATATTAGACGAGGGTGTTTTATAACGGCTTGTGGTAACACAATATCAAAACAAGCGCGATACAATTACCTTTAAATATCGGTATTTTATATGTTAGTAACAGGGCTTTTTTGTGGGGGCACACGGGGGCACGCAATGCCCCCAAAGTATTTTCGAAAATGTCGAAAATTTGCCAAACCATGTGAAAAAAATAAGGTAATTGAAAATTATACACCTAGAACTTTAGAACTGTAGAACCTTGACCACTAAGTAGAAGTTATACTTCTTTATAAACATTATTTATACAAGTATCACTATTAATATCATCACTATCATAAAATAACAATTGTCATAGAAATAGAAATTGATGGTTTGTATTCGCAGAATGCATATACGCCCAAATCACAGTGGCAACGGGTGGAGAGGGTAAGAAAGAGGAGGAGAGGGTAAGAGAGGTACAATTTGGAGCTTATAAGTTTCGATAATTAGGGTGCCCTCAAAAAAGGAATGACAGAAAAGGCCTGATTATTAGTATATAATAATACTCGGTGTAATCTTTGGTTAGGTACACAGAATTTTTTAGCCGCGAAATATTTGAGGTTACTTCATGATAATTAGGCAAAATTTGAATTCATAGTAATATCTAAATGGAAGAATTTAATGCGGAGTACGAAGTTATAGGAGACAGCTTGTTGTAATATATAAAACGCATCGAGACGTTACATCACTCTAAGACCGGATCAAATTTCCATTCAGGCAATCGGTCAAAAACCTATTGATGGATTATCAATTTAACAAAGTTAAGAGATGTATTTACCCAACGTAAAATAGGTCGTCAGCATGAAAGATTGCCAAAATGAAGGGCCCTCAGTCGCGAAGATGACCGATTGAACGAATCAATTCTGAGCGGCCATTCAATCTATCAACGTCGGACAATAACGCCAGAATCCAATACAGTGGGTATTAAATCTAGGAGATGACTGTCATGGTTTGTACGTTATTGTTAACAAACTCAAGAACCGAAATAATAGCCCTTTTGATGAATACTTAAAGATCAGAGGAACAAAGCAAATGTCCCCTGCTGATGGCTGAATAAGAACCGACTTATAAAAGGAGGATCTGGTCCTTCTGCTTTCCTTCACAACACAACAGTAAATTCAGTACAACATAGAACACAACTCAGCATTGCCAGAAAAACTGTAACGATGTCGAGAGTCTAGTTCCAGTTGGCGGGAGTTATTGTTTTCGAGTTCTGACCTGGATTGTTTGTCCCGCGTCGATTCACAAAAAAACTATTGAACAAATCGCGAACATCAACTTTGCCTCGATACTAATGAACTTCAGATACGCATTACCTCAGTGAGATATGACTGCATTGCATGCCGTGTCCCCTGCGATATTCGATCCCCTAAAATACCTCAACAAGGTTTCTCTTAGAAGAGACGGGCAAAATATTCAACTGTAATTTGAAAGCTATTTATATATTTTTACTTCCATTTGAATTTTACAGTTATATTAATATTTCTACCATGTAGGGATAGGACTTAGCGAAGCCTGCATCCTTTCTGCCGGAAAATGTATTTTGTACATCATAGTTAGGTTAGGTTAGAACATCTGGCGGAATACTCATTATTCGACCCCTTGTCACCTACATATACGTGGTCGTCAAGGTACAACAAAATCCTGTTTTGCCTTAGCGTTGGGAGATTTACTCATGATAACCATAAAAAAATAAAAGTATCTCTAGGCTTGTCCTATTCTGAAATTGTACGCCACTACGCTTTCTCTGTGAAGTTAAAATAATTAAGTCAGTAGACATTTATGGACGGTACTTGAGAATATTTACCTCCACTATTTGCTTTCTCCTGAATATTTGACAGCCCTGAATGCAACGTCCTAGACTTTCCACTTCGACGTGCGTACAATTTTAGTCTTTCGCCTTAACATATATTTTCGTTTCGTATAACATATTCATAAAAATGCCACCATGAAACGAAACGAGATCTCGGCTTATCTAAATTTGTTTTCTTTTTTGTTTTCTTTTCCCCGAGGATAAGCTTTTTCTTTGTTTCCACAAAAAATTATGGTGACTACGCTGAACTATCTTAAATAATAATAGGTGCGCCGATGGTATTACACCAAAATCTTTCTGCTTATCTGTTAACATTATACATATGACGTTCATATGTGCTTATAAAAAAGTCTATATGAATAAATGATTTTGACTTTGTATGTTATTGTAAAGTTTTATTAAAATCCATTCAGTAGTTTTTCCGTGAAAGAGCCTGACGCTCTTTAAATACTGCTGTATTACATACATCCATACATCCATGTGTACAAACTTTCGCGTTTATAATATTAGTAGGATTAGCTACGAGTATATAACAACGCTAGGTAAATTGTTCATTCTACATCTCAGTATTTTATTTATTTGTCTCAAAATCAATGTTTTAAAATATTCGTTGACTTTCATAAACATATATTTTATTTAGAGGCCCAATTAAAAGTCCATGCTCGAGGGCATCTAAAAGTTAACAGTGAATTCCACTCAAATCTTACAAAATAATTAACTTGAATAGAAATATATTATTTATTCTCTGCTGTTAATGGTAAATAAATTAACTTCTAATAATAGGCATTACGAAGATTAAAATAATCCGCCGCAAAGGTCATGGGCTTCATTGAAACTTATAAATACAAAACTAATAGTAGTGACGTAAGAGAAGGCACTCTGACGTCATCGTCTCTGCGAGCGGTGCTATGTCGTCACGGGCGAGGGAGGATTCATTCAACATTAGGGCATTCAAATACATATTGATGGGATTATCAACCGAATATTTTTAATGTTTTATAAGAGGTTATGTGAAAATAAGTAATTCACTTATATTAAATTGTCTTGCGCTTAAGATACAAAGTGTACAATAGTTTAACACAATAACTCCACTGAGTTATGAACCACTCGCGTAACAGTGTCGTATACTTACTTCATCACCATTAATAGCCGTTTGTGATGTAATCAGTTTAGGGGCCGCTTTCTTACAAGTTCCACGAGATTTACAAGGTTTCACATAACCGAACAGGTAGATTTATGATTGCACGCAAATTAAAGAAACCATAGTCATTAAAACGATGACAGGCTACTGAAATTGACTTAGCTAATCAGCTATATTACGTAAACACATATACTAAGTACGTTATACACACGAGTCTATATATCGTATACGTCGCGCTGATGGCTGCAGGCGATCACGATAGAACATTTAACGACGCACGCTCGTAACAGTAGCAGCACTTCCGGTTAGCGTGCTTTCAGT
>JANCMC010042286.1:55895-89198 GCA_024363005.1 Charaxes varanes | reverse complement strand
TGCAGGCGATCACGATAGAACATTTAACGACGCACGCTCGTAACAGTAGCAGCACTTCCGGTTAGCGTGCTTTCAGTTAGTGCTTTTCATTCTGCTTCCATTCATAGATCGTCATATCTCGCTCAAGTATAATAGAGATAGATAAGATAAGGCAACCCAATAAAAGCTTTTAAAAAGCTAAACCAACTAAAATTTTTGGTTTTCTATAATTTTTAATTTTAAGTATTTGTACCTAATTATGTATTTCAAAGCTATACGTGCCTGCCGTGCCGGTTTATATATTTTAAGGATTCCATAATGTACAACTATTATATCTTGTAAAATGCTGTTGGTACGTCAAAATAAATAAAAAAACTAACGATTGAATATTATAGTTTCGGCTACTTATCAGAGTTGATATCGCCTCAACGGGCGATATTGGGACGCGTCGGTCACAAAAAAGTATACGGCTCCTGTAATGAGGTACGTGAGGCGGTCGACCTGCGAAAGCTTTGTTTATAATACCTATTGGATATACACAAAGAATTTGAAATTACATCTCATCTGAAACCTAAAACTACACACCGCAGGTCTATAGGATACCAAATGAAAATATCAGAGTAATACATATAAGTAAAACTTCTTAACCTCCATCTATATGTACGTGTTTATGTCGCAGGCGGATAGACAATATGGTCGATATAGTCGCAGCACGTCGATTATCGTCGATTGATGTCGATTAACGACGATCTATCGATATCCACTCTAACTCCGATCCCGACACCCACCCCAACCAGACTTCGCTTCCGTTTCGATCTTAAACTATACATTAGAGACCGTACAGCGAACGTACATAAACTTCCGTTAGCCTCGCCCGATCACATTTCCGTAACGCATTCACCAGCTTACTCCTCAAGTCCAGCGTGCGTAAAGAAGTTTTACTTGAACAAAGAATAACCTACCTAGTTATAGGGGACGCAACCGGATAGCCGAAAAGAAAAGTAAATTTCTTTTTTTTGGCCTCCCCCTTTTCTAAGCACCCCTTCTTTTCCTGACCCACCTGGATCCACTTCTTTCCCGCAAAGGCGTCCAAGCCGTCTCGCCATCTCTTCCTCGGCCTACCTGGTCGTCGGCGGCCACTGGTGGAAGCCCATACTGTCGCGACATTAGCCCACCTTTGCGGGTCCATCCTTGCCACGTGCCCAGCCCATTCCCACTTCAGCTTTGCTGACTTCTTCCCCACATCTTTATTGCTAATACTACAGACTTAGCAACATATATGAGCCTTTCTGTGGTTGTGTATTGGAAAGTTATTAAAAATAATATATATTTAATAAAGCGGAAGGCACAAACAATTTTGGTACACAAATTAATAACTTTTTAAAATTTTATACATGTGAACATTAATAACTAGCATAAGAAACTAAAAAATTACCTTTCTTTTGGTATTTAATATAAAAACCATTGATTCTTTAATACACAAAGTATTAAGAAAACAACACTTTTTATTTTCCTGTAAAGTTGGAGATTTTCAGTTATCATTTTATTTGGTGGGTGCATCAATATTATTCTTAATGCTAATAAAAGCAAAATACAAAATAATAGTCACCATAATATCAGAAAAGGCAGGATTAGTTTTAGTTAGATGATTATAGATTTTTTACACATCTTTTCATAATTAAATAAATATTCATTATAATTCTCATTATGATTTTTTTTATATATATAAACTGTTATTTTATACACTCTCTACAATGTTGTGCAAGTATATTTTCTCTTTTCACCATAAACTATTAGCTAATCCTTGAAAAAAAAAGTAAGCTCAAGAATATTAATTAAAAAAAAATCATAATGAGAATTATAATGAATATTTATTTAATTATGAAAAGATTTCTACAGAAAACATCATAAGAGTTTAAGTAAAACTAGGTGGCTTGGTGGCCTCTGAAAATCAGTGTTTGAAGTGGGAATTCTCTCACTTCCAACATTTAGCTGAGTGGTATTTCCCTTTTAGGACATCACACTGGGCATAGACTTATAATTTATAGAGGCTTTTCGTTTTTTTCTTTCTTTTTTTTTGTATTTATATAATTGTCTGTGTATGAACAGTGTGTTTTTGTCGGAAATAAATATTTTCTTTCTTTCTCTCTAAAATATTTTATAAATAAAATAAAGTTGTCTTATAAATGTATTTCAATTCCATTCCTGACAATTGAATCAATTAAAACTAATGATCTGGAATGCTATTTAAACAATGGCTGGTGTTGGAGTGGCGTTGTTATTAAGCAGTGTAATAAGTGGCAACATTTAACAACATCCTCAATCAAAATTTGATAGCACATTCTGCTTTAACATGTCTCCACTGCATTACAAATGCACAAAGCATTTCACTACTTATATAGATTTATAAAAATGTAATTTATTTATGTATTTCAATACTTTACATACATTTAAATATGATACACATTTAAAAATTGACATATTTTAAACCAGTGTTCTTTAGAACGCACGACTGAAGTAAAATTTCTTTAACTATATTAATGTATATACAAGTATGTATGATTAAATTTTAAAATGAATTTATAATTTTATTCACTTTATTTTAACACTATATTGCATATACATATTTATTTACAGACAATATGTGTAACAAACATATGTGTGTTCACACATATCTCTCTCACACTTCCGTAACACTCTCAACTGTCATTCACTGGCTTAATCCCCAAATCAAGTGACCATAAAGAAGTTTACTTCAAAATTCAAAAGCCTCAATAGCTCAACGGTATAAGGTATGGACTGAAATCCGCAAGGTACCCAGTTAAAACCTGTTGGGGTATTGTTGCACCCACTCCTAATACAAGCTTTTAATTGAAGCTTAGTAGGAGGGGAAAAAGGGAATATTAGACATACCTAAGAAGTATTCCTAATAAAAGAAGAAAACAGAAGTATAAATGCGAACAACTTGCTTTCTTTTTCAGCTGATGTAATGTATGCTGTTGACAATAGCCCATTAAGTTTTAGTGAAATAAGAGAAAAACGCGACAGTGACACGGGCTACACAGTTGTCCCCAAAAATGAATCAGTTGCCACTAGTGCTGTTCCTGTTATCAGCACTGAAACAATGAACACCAGTGCTGTAAACGTTTCATCTAATGATGTTGGAAGTAAGTTCACAATATTGTTTATTTAAAGCACCTAAAAGTACTAACCCATTTTTCGGAAACAACATAAATAAGGTTCATTGTACGTTTATTGCAATTTTTTTCTTTTTTCTGTGGAACTTAAGAAAGATATTGAAATTTTCTTTCTGTCTATTTGTAATGGATTATCTCATGAATGGGTGATATTATTTTAACGCGTTTTCACTGTAAGATAGTTGGTATTATAAGGAATACCTTAGATACTTTAACTCTATCAAAAGAATTACGATTTAGTCCGAAAAATTGCGACATTCGAAAGTAAACAATACCACTGAATATAACACGAACACACGAATGAAGTCGCGGGTAACAGAAAGTAACATTAATCGTAAAAGTGCTGGTTACGAAAATATATATGTTTTCTCATAATATCATTGAACAACAACGGGAAAGTTACGACGTGTACAGTGAGACCGGATAGAGTTAGAGGCTTAGCACTAAAAGAGATTTGATAAGTTTTTGTCAGTACGAAACATAAGGTAAGTATCGGTATTGCAATATTCTACATAAAACATTTTCGGTGGACTTCACTTATTTTTGTAAGTTGCTTGTAATATTTTTTTATTTTATTCAGTTTCTATTTTTTTTTTGAGGTGTTTTTGGGCCACGTTGCGGCGCTGTTAATAGGCGTTTTATGCCTGCAAATTCGGTCTCCTAATTTTAAGGATGGAGGGTTACTTATTGACAATCGTGTATTGTGTGTTTCTTTATTTGCAACAAGGAGGCCCTGTGCCAATTTTACGACATCTAGCATAAAGTTTAATATGAACTATGTTTATCTGGGCCCAATTTATGAAGGTTCAAAAAAAAACGATGAAGCGTTTCGAGATAAGGTAGCTAGGTAGTGTCCTCGCGTTTCGTTTGCCTCGTTTTTGGGGCCATTGACGTGACCGGTAGCAGGTTCAAATTGGACTGTTAAAATTTTTAAATGACTTGTTAACGAAGAAACAGAAACTGAAATACATTCCTTTACGAAATTCTTATGTGCCTCGGTATTCTAAGAAATTAATTAAGAGAAAAAGTCTTTATTAATCATAATAAATACATAAAAAGAAGATACTATTCGTTACTTATGAATGAGTGCAATGACTTTATTAAAAAAAAATAAAAATAAAGGTGCAATGGAATTAGTAATAGTAATAGTTGCGTCACAGAACATAACAAAAATAACACAAATGCACGCACGGAGACAACCAGACAATCTATCTAAACTGGTTGTAGTAGGAAAGGTTGAGGCCAAAAGAGCACGAGGTCGCTAACCTACTCGCTAGTCTGATGAAATCAGTAATTTCCAACTGCCCTGAAGCGTACCGAAGACCGGGAGGCATGGAGGCAGCTGGTTTAGCTCTCAAAAGGGAAAAAGAACCCCCGATTTTGTAACATTCTTCATTAGTGCTCCGCTCTTAACGTGAAGATATATAGCCAATAGCCTTCCTCGATAAATGGGTTATCTGACACTGAAAGAATTTTTCAAATCGGATCTGTATTTCCTGAGATTAGCGCGTTCAAACAAACAAACAAAAACTCTTCAGCTTTATATATTATTATAGATTACATATATTGTAAAGAGGTTTTTTACTTTTTTCTTCAACCTCTTTTGAATTAGCTAAATGTCTCTGTAAAAAGTAATTTATCAATGTGAATGAAATTAGTTGTGTAAAAACGTCAGCAGATAGCCACAGTTAGGTAGAACGCACAATGTGAGTAGAATCAACTACACACGATACAAAAAATTGATGTTGTTACTGCGCAGTATCACTACGACATATATTGCCACGTAATTTGAAGTCATGTTAGTCGGTCTTTACGTCAATCAGATCCTGAATGCTAATTCAGGCTTCTATTTGTCTGTGCTAACAATTGTTTGAGCAAAATGAATACTGTGGCTACTAATTATAAATGATTAAATATCTACTACTCCGTTTGTGCAAATTTGACCCTTAAAACGGTGAAATGGGGGTGGATAGTTTGTACGAAGTATTATCTGGAAGTCCCTAAACCGCGTAACTCACCTATCACGAAAATATCTAAAACCGCGGGCCATACAAAGACAGAGACAATTAGCAAAAGGTCGTTAATAACTGATAGTGGCGGACTAAGGAGGCCTAAGGACTCACGCAAGTTTATTTTAAAGTACTTAATTTTTTTTTGCGACTTACTTGATATTTGACAGGGATAGTTAGTTAAAAATGGAATCTGAATTTAATAAAATGTTTAACAATTTCACCTAATCTTACTCGACGAAGTCGTGGGTTACAGCTAGTACTATACTAAAGATATTCAGTAACGCATAGTACATGGGATTTAAGAAGAGATACCGTTCCCACAGTGTTAGCAAGTTTGTTCGATGTCATCGTTTCGTGAGATCCGATATCTGCTCTTCATATTATAGCTGATTGCGAGTGCTGACACGACATGTCGACCTCCCAACGTGTTAAATGTGCCGTTTGCATTTTTTATTCATACTTATGTACCTACATAATTCTATAAGACGACTAAATGTAAATGTGACAATAAATAAGGAGTAATGACAAAGATAATAATAAATAATAAATCTACAACAAACATATTAAATTATTTGATTCAAATTGACATTTTCTAGGTAAATTGATATTATTTATTTTATTTTTATATTAATATCTTGACATATATATATATATATATATATATATATATATAAAAGCAATTTATATAAACTCGTCATGTTACTTTTATTAATTGAAAATTTTTGACCTCAATAGTTATGTTTGTATCTTCTTTTTTTTTTAATTATTTTGCGACGCCCAGAAGTGGGTTCATGTGCGTATTATTCGCATGATACAAATGAATAGTACAAGAATAAATAAATGAATAATTCCGTAGTTATTGAAAGGAAACATTTTTATATAATATTGATTTTTTTCTCCGATCCATAACATCATCTCATACTACCAATACAAAATATGATCATCTGTTTAAATGTATGGGAGGTTATTTTTAACCCCTGAAACAAAAAGAGGGGTATATATATATAAGTTTGACATAGATGTCTGTATGCGATTCTATGGCATCGTAATTATCATACGGATGGAACGATTTCGATGCGGTTTTTTGTTGTTCAAAAGCCAGTTTCCTTGCGATGATTCTTACCTTTGTTTGGTGAAAATCATTCTTATTAATTATTATGCTTTTCTGTGAAACACTTCTTAGGCTAGTGTTTTAGCCTTTAGTTAAAAAAAAAAACTGTTTTCGTCGTTAACTGGTTATTAGGAGTGGAAGTGAAGGTTACTGTAATTAAGTTTATGCATAAAAGCCAGCAAACAAAGAAGTTACTGTAATTAACGTGTACTATTTTTATTAATGCCTCGGACAACTTCCAGCGAGCGATAACACAATCACCCACATTGTTTACTTACTGTTCCAGCGTTGCGAATTTTCTTAGAATAAAGTATTAACAGATATTTGATTTCTTAAGTTCATCAAAGAGAAATGTATCTTTATGTTGCATCATTTATTGGTTATACTTTTTGCGAATGTTGACTTGTTCTAATAATGAACGTATTTTTTTTACATTGATATATTATGCTCTTATCTATATTTAAAACGGCCGTGAGGCATTCGATTTACTAGGGTGACTACTCTATTCCTATAATTAAACTTGCGACTGAAAGACTTCTAATGGATGTACAATTCCATCTCTTATGTTGTATTTTAGATCTGCGACAATAATAAACGATCCCCAGATGAGCAGATAGATTGGAAGGTCGGTTTTTTTTTCATCCAGTTCACGTTCGTTAATAAAAAAATATGGTGTTTTTAAAAGTGCATGAAGATTAGAAATGATGTAGGACATCCAATGTACATGGTTTACTTATAATATAAAGACACTTTAAATAACTTCTTTGTTCATTTTTATGAACAAAGAAGTTTTTACACACAATTTACAACTACTCAATAACATGACCCTGAAACGACACTATAAAAACATACATACATGTGTGACGCCAAACAATAGACAATTTATTGATTTATTATACACTTTTCCTATTTATAAAAGTATCTGTATGTTTTTTGGTTACCGCAAGCGTTTCTGATATTTATTTTATTTACGCGTTTCGTATAGGATTCAGATCGTTCTTGTGTCACTTAATTGTATATGTAATTATATATAGATACAAGTGACAATTTTACTAAATCTAATAATAATAATAAAGTGTGCAATCTCAGAGAATATTTTCTCAACGTTAATGTCGATATGCATAGGGATGTTGTGATAGTTGACAAGGGTTTTACACCGCTCTCCTTAGGCAAAAGAGATTGGCGTAAGCCTGTAGTACTGAGTACTTCTGATCGACTAGTTGTATGGAAGAGCAAGGAGTTGCATGGTAGATTTTACAAGGCGCTAACTAGGACGGATGTAGATCTCAGTGAATCATTATCCTGGCTGTAATTTGTGTGGGGAAACCGAGGGTTTTGTCTGTGCAATTATCAAGACGAAGAACTACCGGAAACATATAATAAAAGATGGCACTATCGACATATTTTTTCCGGTTGTTCTCATCTTGCTAACGGCGAGTATTTACACAGAGACAATCAAGTAGCCAGGATAATCCATTAACAACTTGCTCTGAAATATAGTCTTACTGATGAGGAAGTCCCTTACTACAGCTACAATCCTGCGTCAGTCGTGGTAAGTGGTCATGTCTTACTCTATTGGGATCGATCTATTATAACTGACAGGTGTATTGTAGCCAATAAACTTGATATAGTGTTGGTAGATTGATCAGCGCGTCGGGCAATGATTGTTGATATAACTGTTCTACATGACGATAATCGCATTAGAGCTGAAAAAGAAAAATTAACTAAATATTTAGATCTTTTTCATGAGATTACTGCCATGTGGAATGTTGAATCAGCAGACATTGTCCCGATCGCTGTCTCAGTCAACGGTCTTATAGCGAAGAGCTTTAATAAACACCTAAAAAAGCTTTCGCTTGATTGTTGGGTCAAGAGTCGGATACAGAAGGCGGTATTGCTTGGGACGGAACGTATTGTGAGGAAGTTTCTCAATCTATTGTTAGTGATCACTATAAAGAGCGATCTTAAACCACCTGGATCACAAGTCCCGGGCACTGCAATGGTTCATACCTCTTAAACGCGATGGACCCGGCACCCACCCGATGATTCCGTGGAATGCTAAGAAATTCGTCTCTGTCTCTCTCATTGTCCGTGGTTTCTTAGGTAAATTTCTAACACCACTACATTATTAAAAAGCCTTATATTTTATCTCCGTTTATCTTGCGTATTTATTTAGATTAATAAGAGATTAGGAAAAGAAAAAGAAAAAGTCGCATCAATTTATGCTAATTGAACTCTCGACGATTAGAGCTTTCAACATATAGTTCATAAATAATAGTTTTCACAGTAATCTCCACACATATATTCATTAGATATAAATAGTACATAGGTAAGTATGCGCACATTCGAAAACCATAAAGTAATATAAAATTTTTACATAATATATAATAGCGATTTTTTAATACAGCTGCAAACGACGGACGTAAAATAAAACGAAAACTGCCATTCTCGAATTTTGACTCAATTTTTGATCATATAGATTTAGGTTTACCGAAGTTTATATAAAATTTTAACTGTAGTTACTATTTATACTTAGATATAATGCAATATTTAGAATTATATCAGATATGCCTACACCTAAAAGCCTAGCCCTATACAATACTTTGAGATAATTAAATTTTAAGGCATAAAATGGGCGGAGAGAAATAATATCTCTATAGTATGATTTTAATAAAATATAATAACTTATAATAAGGGTTGTAATGGAACCCCGCCTCAGTATCTTTTATACGGAGGTATTTTTACATTTACTTACAATACCAGAGAGCCTTGTTTTGGTGGGAACGCGTGCTTATCTACCTATATTTTCTATAAATACCAGTTTTGTGGTTTTTATTTCTTTATTAAATCGCGATTTAGTGTTTTTTCACTTCCGCCACCGTTGACCTCCGCTTCCATGGAGTCGAAGCCACTTAACCTCCGCATCCGCCTCTGTTTCCCCTTAAATGACCTCCGTTACAACCCTACTTATTATACCCACAGACAGGCTTATTTATAGGTTATCAAATTGAGTTACGAATCATTTGTAGTCACAACACTTGACAAAAACTATACTGTTTTTTCTTGTTACACATATTTATTTTATATATATTTCCTCAGCCATCGCGTTCATTTCTTTCAGTCCAGTGGATTTGAGAGTGTTAAGGTAGGGACACACTATTTAATTCCATATTAAATAGTTTAAAGTAGACGGTTGTAAACTAAGAGCCCTACGTCACCGAGTCGCCGGCGACGTCGCCACGGCACGGAATACCTACAGTTGCCAGTGGTAGTCGTGGCTACGCTTCTAATCTGGCGACGTCGTCAAGTGAGTTACCTGTCCTAAATTTTAATATAAATTGTTTGGATACGCAGCCGGAGACGTCGCCTTGACGTATCGGTGAGTTAGGGTTCTAGGAGAGACTTTAAATGCCCCTTTTACTGGATGAATTTGTCCTGTTTTTAGGAGAATAAGGGAATCAGAAGATTCATACACCGCATCTTAGATTTTCTTTTGTCTCATGCACTGAGTTTATCGAAAATGTGCCATTAAAATAAGGCGCTTATGATATTAATTTTATACGACAGTATATTCATATAAATAGGTTTATGTTTCCTGAGCGGACGATAGCTATCATTTTATTAAATAGTTCCAAATAGCAACTGTGTTACTGTGATTTGTTTCGTATTAAATGTTTATTTAATTGTTTTTATATTCTAAGTCATAAAATGAGTTGTTAAGTGGACTTAATAATTGAAAGTAGCTATGTCTGTTATCGATAGAAATTACATTGCTATATACAATAGATTTAAATTGTTAAACTAAATTTTAGACTATACGTCTTTCACGCATAAGATTGGAGTTAAGTGGCGGCCATGCTGTCACGAGAGTGATAGTATTGGCGCGTTTCGTTGGTTTGTGGTTTTTGACAGTTCCCGGTGGTCCAAAGCCCTCTTAAGACCAGCAACGCATCTGCGAGCCTCCTGAAGTCATCCGTGGGTGTTGGTAGTTACTTAGGTTAACCGCCTTCTCGTTTGTCCCTTATAATACATAAAATAAACAAACTAGATTTGTCATCATTCTTTAATATTCGACACTAATGTGATATTTTTTAACTTTGTTTCTAATATGTAGAATTATGATTTTTATTTTAAACAGATTATTAAGGGGTCATCCACAAATTACGTCACACGATAAGGGGGTCATCGAAATGTGACATTGTGTGACAATGGGAAGGGGGGGGGGGTTAAAGGCTTTTGTTACGTCACATGTCAAAATTAAAAAGATTAAAAAAATTCAAACCGCTCTTTTGTTTTTATTTTTTAAAATACATACATAAAATTAGTAAATTTGTAACGTCACAAGAAGGGGAAGGGGGGTATAGAAAGTCTGACAATTTGTGACGAGGGGGGAGAGGCTTAAAAATCGTAAAATGTGACAGTCTAAGTGTTCTTTATTAACCAATTTTTTACAATAGTAAAAAGCTTTTCAATTCATTATTTATTTTTCACCTATACATAACCTAATATTTTACTCATCAAATACACTTAAACAAGGTTTACATGACGTAATCGAATTTGGAACGAACAAAGAAAAAATATCTATTTTTATTGGTTGATTGTTTTAAACAAAATATGACTATATTTTATGATTTCATCTTTAGGAAGTTACAATTACATACCAGGTCAGTGTTGTGACTTAAATTTCAGCGCTAAACTAACATTTATATTCTTATCTAAAACAACGTCGGAGCAATGTATTGCTTCCCAACATTGGATAATAAAAAAACAACTCCACTCACGAGCCTTTCCTGGCTCTCTTGTATCTTACAAAGACAATATAACCTCTATTATTAGAGGTAGACGCCCACATTTAGGCACCATATAATTAATATATAACATATTGACATTCAATTTGTAAATTTAAAATTACGTGTTCCTGTCTAGAAACCAAATCTTATTGTATGTGAGACATTTAACATTGACGTTAAAAAATGTTTCCAGAAATTCTTAGATGCACATTTAAATCCATTTAAATTTCTTCAATCATATATCATATAATCATACTGTCTTTAAAAACTTGACTTCAAATTGTCAGAATTGGACAAAATTGGAATTGAACTACTTAAGGGCTTCTAAATAAAAAAGAATCATCAAAATCTGTTTACCAACTCGAAAGTTCTTAAATAACAAAGATAAAGAAGCAAAAAGAATACAACTGAAATAAATGATATAATAAATCCCCCTTTTTTGAAATCGGTTGAAAAAAATAATTATATGATATAATAGTAAAAAAATATTAACATAGTACAAAATGTTTAAATATATATGGCAACTGTGTTACGCAAGCGTGAAAGGTCAAGCGTTAATTAAGATAAAAGTCGTCAACAATAATACCAAGCAATGAGATCAATGAATGTTAAAACTACAGTTAGAAGCGAAATAGGACTTATCATCGAGCGTTCGGGTTATTGAACCCGAACTCAAGTTCAAGATTGGAAAGGGACGGCGTGTTTATTTTAGGGCACTATACTTAACTCTTACATACACAGACAGCAACGATTCCCGCGATTTTGTAAGCCGCGTTGGCGAAAATATAGGAAGCGACGCGCTTTGTTTTTATTAAGACTGCATATGGAATTTGTTTTTTTTTTATCGAATTTGCCTTGGTTGTAGACAGAACAAACAGCAAGGAGTATAACAATATAATATCAGGTATCCGGAGGATATGAAGGTGGCTTAGGGACTCCCACAACAGTGTTGTACGACACTGCCAGTAGCTGATACAGCAATCCCTGCCCATATTTACAGACGTTCATATGATTCCTATAACAGATTTGTTAATCAAAAACATCTTTGAAGGCATACAACTACGCTCTCTCGCTTTCTTTAGGACAGGCCATATTAGTACTTTTTAGTGATCCATAACTCCAAAGAATAAAAGGAACAATATAGGATCTTCAATCCTATCGTTCGTTGTCCGTCCGTCTGTCTATCAAGACCCTTCTCAGGAACGCGTAAAGCTATAAAGTTGAAGTTAATATCAAATACTGAGTCTATGGTCCCTTCAAATTGTAAAAAAGTTGAACCACTAGGTATACGCAACCACCAACCTACCACCACGTATGGAACGTAATGTCACATTTCCCTAACATTTGCAAAGTAAATCAAAACCTATTGGGTACTTCCTATTGACCCAGAACATTGCAATTTGGCCAAAAGTATATGTATAGGAAAAATTTCGAAAACCGTAAACTTAATCACAAAATTAAATGGCGGCAATTGTCAAATTAAAAGAAATCTCATGAAGAGTATAAATCTTAAAATAACCTGGTTAAGTGCAGCGTGATGGTACGGAACTCTTAGTGAGCGAGTCTCACTCACACTAGATCTGTTTTTATTCTAACTATTTGTGCCCCTGATTACGTCCCCGTAAAATTAGATTCAATTTTAGCGTGACGATACAGCCTCTTTGCTAGATAAATGGACTATCTAAATCATTTTGAACGAATTTTTTAAATCGAACAGTAATTCCTAAGATTATCGCGTTCAAGTATACAAATTCAGCTTTATATCTAATATATAAAATTCTCGTGTCTCGGTTTGCGTTGCCAAACTCCTCCAAAACGGCTCGACCGATTTTCATGAAATTTTGCGTGCATATTGGCTAGGGTTGAAAAGCTGTCACGCGAACAGAGTCGCGGGGCGCAGCTAGTATTAGTATAGATTTAAATAATATTTAAATTTATAAAAGCAAACAACAAGCTCAAAGGAAAAGAGTAAGTAAAAATAGTCTATTCTCAAGGTATGACATTGCACTAACTCATATAAACACCTCGAATGATTAAACCGGGAGCCTATTTGAACATCTGGTCCTGTCGCAGTTAGATATCACGTATTCCTCGCAGCTCACAGATTACAACAATTTACGTGGGAGGTATCGATTTTAGACTGTATAATCTTTATATACCCTTTATTATACGAAAGAAATTAGGAGGGTTACATGAAGATAAGGTATAGCCCTTGCCTGTTTAAAAAAAAAAGTATCTCTACATTCAATTGCTTTGGGCATTTACGTTTTTCCCACGAGTAATTTGCATGACACGCAACATATCTCACGCGATCTCTATTTTTTATAGAACAATGTTGTATTCTAGATGTAGGAGACAAAGAACAATAAAATACAACAACCGACAGCTGCGGCGACTACACGTTGTGTATTTTGATAGACTAGTTCGGATCTATTTTTGTATATAACAAAGGAAAAACCTTTCTTCTCACCAGTACACTAGCAAATCAGCGCCGATGCGTTGGAGCCATTAAAAAAAAAGAAAAAATGGACACGTCCGCGGCAGATTGGTACCACCTTGATGCCCAACTCAACGCGAAGATGCCCTGAAGATGAAGCCCGATCCGGAAAACAAAGAGTCCCATCATAGCTCATATTCCTAGGAAAGTTTCTGGTCTACTTTTCATTTTGGCCCCCCCTATAAATAAAAAAAAAGAATGTGGAACTATAAACAGAGAGCTAATAAAACGATAAGAGAGAAAATACTAAAGAAAATATAATATAACTATTGGCAAGGGCCTCGTATCTGTGGTGCGCAAATTTTATGACTAAAAAAAGGTCCGTGATATAGCAAATAAGGTTCAAGAGTCACGGCTAAGATGGCACGGTTCATGTAATAATTCCAAGCAAATTGCATGGTCGTGGACTTTTAAATTGAGGAGATGAGGTAAATGTTGCGCTTTAGAAAATGACATAATTTTTGTTTCGGTATTGCTACTATAAAAATTCCACTGGCCATTTAGGTGTAGGATTTGAAGGTAATCTGGACTTAGACAACGAGAATTTGGTAAAACTCCAGAGAAACAATTTGCAATTTTTCCAATTCTAAATTGTGAAAGTTGACAACTTGCCTACTTATCTTTCGGGAAAAGCTGTTTGGAAACAGCTTTCGTTTGCCAATTCAGTTTAAACTGGGATTGATATTTTTAAATATTTACCTGCCATGCTTTTTTTATAAGATAAAAGAGAATAATTCTGGAAATAATAATAATAATTCTAGAATAAGAATCTGTCCATCAATTTTTTTCATTAAAATTCGACGTCAGAGACTGGCTGCTAAGTTTGCTTTAGGCATACAATAGTATATAGCTAGAAAGCTATATAATGAACTGTCAGCCAAAATGATTGATTTCACCCATGATTCGACAGCTGGTTGGTACTTAGGCCAGCGGATAAGCATCGCAATCCAAAGAGGGAATGCCGCCAGCCTTCTAGGAACATTGCCGCCTGGCAATGATGATGGTTATTTGTTTTGATATTATATATTTTTACGTATGTTATGTAATGTTTATTTTACTTTTTAGTTTAAATTAGATTTAGTTTTTTCTTAATGTAAAATTATGTTTTAATTTAATAATATAGATATAGATTGTTATACAAAATAAGTATTAAAAATTTCATTATATAAATATAATGACGATTTGCAACAATAGCAACCCACAGATGGTAATATTGTTTGAAACTGGCAACATTGATAAAATTGACAATTTAAGTTTTGACACATTCTTGAATTTCATTCTTCTAATGAATTATTTTGAAAGTTTTCTTTGAATGTTTGCTTTTGTTAAAGGATTAAACAGTAATATTTTTTAAATTTAAAATAATTTAACTTTTGTCTAATGGAGTATATGCATGATGTTATAGTGAAAACAGAAAGAGAACATTTTGAAGAAGACAACAATGATAACTATTTACAAACAAGTTTGGATGTTAAAATTAAGGTTGAAGAAGCCGATATTTTGGATGATTGGTGTATCCAGAATGCACTCTCGTTACGCGTTAACTCAGTTGTGAGTTACAAAGAGTTAAAAGACCAAATTATACAGGCGTGTATAATATGCCAAGAGTTATTTACCGACAGGTACATTTAATATATTACTAGGGGACTCAGCAGACTTCGTCTAGCCCGAATTTTGCCCATTAATTTCGTATTTCTTTGCCGTAAAACGAGACACTGGCCGAATATTTTATAAAGTAACATTACATCACATGTCAGTCAAAAGGTCTACCACAAGCGACAAAGTATGCATTTTGTGGTGTTTTTAAATAATCTTTCACTGTAATAAGGGGAAGAAAACAAAACAAACACTAATTGTCACCATTTTTTGAGTTTAGAGAGACTAACAAACAATGCTTGATTTTTGTTTATTGTTTTTAAGTTTTATATTATTATATATATTATATTTTATATATTATATTGGTACAGATTTATTGTTTTTAAGTATTCCTTCTCGCCATATACCACTCTAAAGTCACAATGTTGTGCAATATTATATACTATTAACAGGGTTTTTTATAGAAGGTAGGTAAATGTTGAAGAATCATTATTTATAATTACAACTTTTATTATTTATACACCTCATTGTTTTCAACATTATCATTACTGACTCTGAAATCTCTCTTGCCTAGGTTGTCTGTCAGAGATCGCTTTAAGCGATAAGACTGCCTTTGCGCACTTTGTGTTATATATTCTTATCATTATTGTTATCTATGTGTGCAATTAAGTTTTAAATAAATAAATATTAGATAGCCCATTTTTCGAGGAAGACTATATATCACAACACTAAAATGGAATCTATTTTTCCCTCATTTTACGCGGATGAAGTCGCGGGCCCAGCTAGTTATTAATAAAACCATACCAAGCCATGAGCTTACAGCGTGGCGTGGTAGCTTATGAACATCTGGGAGATGAATGGGAAAGCGAACGTCTTCCAACCATAAATAATGGAGAGTCACAGGAAGATGAAGAATTAGCCACGAAGATCTATAAAGTAATGTTAGTTCACCATTTTCTGGTCGATGGAGGGCTATAAGTACAACGTCGTGCGCGCGATTCCACGATAAGAATTTGCACGACTCTTGAAGGCGTACGGAAGATATATGTTGTAAAACGCTGAGGAATACATCGGCCGTATTAAGCGATTGTAAACGTTTTACTTAAGTTGTAAAATAGAACAATTTAAGACCGGCAACGCATCTGCGTACCTTCTGGCAGTGCAGTTGTCCATAGGAGTCGGTGGTCACTCAGGAGGACTGCCTTTTTTTTGACATAAAACAAGTAAAAATAAAAACTTCAACTACGTCGATGTCAGAAATGCGATTTTTATTTAGAACGGAAAGAAATATAAATTATCTAAAATAAATTAAATCAAAAAGTTTTGACTTTTTCTTATTAATACGTAATAAGAAAGAATGAAATGAAACCCCAGTTTTTCTATAGAAAATTGAAACATTAATGTTAAGCCGAACAAAGAAATTTGACCTTTGTGGCAATTATAAGCTGTTGTATTTTGCGCAGTTTTTACGTAACCTACATTTGAAGTGAGGATTTATTCCATATTTTCATCTGTTAGAGATTTGAATATATTTACCCTGGCTGCCGCTGCCTGACCTGAATATTCATGAATACAAGTTGTAATGCATTAACTAAATGCTTGCTTTGTATATCAAGTTAAAAGTTCGGTCAAGTGAAGGTTAAGTTTAACTTTTTGAATTTCTTTTAATATGACACGGTGTATATATATATATTTTTTACTTTAGTAAGAAATGACACCCATGGACAACTGCAATAAATACCACTAGAAATGAATTTACCCTTGAAGGTCCCTAAGTCATATTAGTATGGAATCACCAGAGCTAGAAAGCGTCTTTTTGGTCTTCGTTGAGGACGAACTGTAGCACGGTCTCATCTGTTTACTTTTTTCTTTGTCCTTTTTAAAAAAAATTTTCGTGTTTGCTCCGACGTAATCTTCTCTTTTCTCGTTCCCATTCTCTCTCCTCTTACATTACGCGCAACATTTAATTTTAGTCCCCATAAATTTTCATACCCTGGGTTTTTTTATAAAAAATATGAACATCGATTCTTAAGGAGTAATAACTCTAAAAAAACTCATAATCTAGGCCACAAGGTGACACATTTTAAGTAGCAGTTTCTACACAAGAAAGCATTGAATATTAGAACAGCAATATGACACCAAGTGCGAGCCGTGCCCCGGAGACCACCTGACCCGAATGCGAGCGAATGCAGGTACTCCCTGCATTAAACACTGGAGACTGGCTCGAAGTAGAACGTGACGAGGAATAATTAAAACGCGCTTAGAAGGATACATGCACGATCTCACGTCATATCTTTCTTCAACAAGAATACCTACTTTAGGTATGCTCTATAATTTCTTGTGATATATTGATAATGCACTGGTCTATTCTATTCCGATCTAGTATCAGGGACTGCTTAAATTGCAGAGGACGTGGCTGTGGAACTCCCTCAATATTTACAATCTCACGACTAATGTCACTCAGTGACATTAACCGGGACCCTCTGTTTTACGTGTCTACCGAAACACGGAGGTGATCGGATATTTGAAAAGAACAGCTTAACCCTAGCGATGGACACAAATGGTGGCCACTGATACGAATTACGAATATATACAACCTCGTATTACGACTATATAAATGACAACTTAATTGTATGGAAACTTACTAAACTACGCCTTTACCCACCAGATAGTGCCGGAAGAGAATTTTTTTTCTTCTAAAAGACTCATTAATATATTATTCCTTTCTTTATTTTGGGTCAAAACTGGTCTAGGATATTTGTATGTCTATAATCATTGCTCGCTAGGAGAAATGAGGAATACTAGACTATCTTTTTCTCAAACAGTAATTTTATAATATCGTCATTTCTATTATAATAGATTCATAGCTCTATGGTATAACGAGGATTTCTACCATACTATGAAAGCTAAATAAATAACCTACTTGTACTAAAGTGTTGCAACTCCCTTTCTCTCCCGAGAGAGAACGATGGACAAACGGATAGGTATTCACCTTTTGCCGGAGCCAAAAATAGCTTCATTTGAATGATCATTTCAATGATCATGCAGTGTGTCTGGGGACTTTGTGTAGCTGCACAAAGTTTTGTAGAACTTTGTAGTCTCTAAGGACAAAAATGTACAAACACTTTGAGCTATGTCTGGCTCCGGCATAAAGATTTTATGTTTTATCTGTCAGACTTTACGGATAAGAAGGAGTGAATACTAGATTTTCTAAAATGGCCGTCCTAATGTGACGAAATACTACGGAATTATTGTTTCATTGTTATTATTTTAAAAACCGACTTTGGTATCGCTTCTCGTTAACTTTTAATTATTTCGAAAATGTAATTAAATTAAGCCAATATACAGTTTCTTTCTAACCTACGCTTTGGAGTTGTCAAAACATGGCTGCACAATATATATATTATAAGAATTGTTGTTATTTTTCGTATCCAACGGTGCTTCAATACCTATAATTTATAGAATTGTTTTACATCAGATTTGCTTGCATATATAACTATTGATGTTTCAAGTGAAATAGGTTATTTTGTTATGTATAACGCCGGAAGCACATTCCCCGTTTTCGGATCTGCGTTATGGTCGTATGACTTTTTTTTTTTTTTTGGAAAATTTATAGGCCCAATATCTGAAGGTCAATAATCTTTAATTTGAACCGTTTTTCATGCACAGACCTGTTTGTTTGTTAACATTGTTTACAGAGGCCGTAATGCGTACATTTCTCGACATCTTACTTACGTTAACTCTAAACTGAACGTCAATTGAAGGTTTGTGCTACGATTTTCTGCGACTTACTTGCTAAAAGTTTCTAGCACAAAAGAAATTAGAACTCGGACGTAATTATCATGTTATTGTGTATCTATGAACAGTGTGTTTTGGATCAAACCTTTTTTCTTTCTTTGTTCCTTCACGCATCGAATCTTCGACGTTACGGCGAAGTAAGCAAGTAAGGGCAGACCCGGGTCCACAATCGTGGGCACGATGGGCATGCCCACTACCCTTCTTTTTCTAAATGTCTACCACCCTTCCTTTTTTTTTTTAAATGTCTACCACCCTTATACCCTTGTGACGTCATACTATCACGGTCTATTGAGATCGAAGGCGTCATAATATTATGTCAAATACCTTACTTACAAAAAATAATGTATCAAAGTTATATATTTTATGGGCATATGCTCTGTAAGTAAGAATGCATTATATCCGATCATAAGCAAGTTCATACGTCGTCTCTCGTTTGGTCCAAAATTGCGTTACTGTGTCCACTACCATTTTTGAATATTGGATCCGAAGGTTATATTTGACGTTCGGTATCGATAGTAATTGAAAGTTAAAGGTGTGGATAACTGTTCGTGTTGCTGCGTGTAAAGATTTTATTTCGCGATCTAGTCTTCATTCTAATGTTTAAGTTTTATAAATATATATAAATAACAATGGGGTAAATAGGCAGGCGCGGGCGGTTAGAGTTAAGCGGGTTTTGTTAATCTTTGATACGTGAATCTTGATTTGTGTTACGTATTAAGCATCATAATAAAATCTAGAAATAATAAGTGTCATACATTCAATGCACGTTCTTTTGAAAAGTCGATTAATTTTATTTAATAAAACACATAGAGTGCGTACAGTCTAAAAATGCAATTTTCTCCAAAGTATTCATCAATTCTACATGCAAAATAGCGTGTAGAGGCAAACATGTAAGCTTGTCAATACATACATTACATTACAGTGCGTGGTTGACTTTGAGTTTGCTATAAAAACGTTGTACACACAACTAAGCGTTGCAATTAATTAGCGGAGGGACCTGCATTTATAGACTGAAACATCTTTACTAATTTAAGCACCACTAAGTATTACTAACATAATAAAACAAACTCTTGTTAGTTGGGGGTCAACCCTTTTGTAATTTGAAAACTATCTCAGGTCCCTTGAGATTCAAATTAAACGAGAGCCGACTGTAATTCGTTTAATATTTTAATCGGAATATATAAAAGTATTCAGTGTTAGTTGGCATAAGATATTATCTGCTCCGATATATAATCTGCTCCGATACAGTAGAATGTGCGTCCGGTTCAATTCAAAGCTGTGCGTGAAGTCTCCGTCGTACGCAAATTGTTTAAGAATGTTGAACGATAAATATTAAGTATTTTTAACAATTATTACATTACACAAGACGAGCACAATGAGTGTTTTAATACCTTGGTCTTTATATATAAAATTCTATTGTACGTGTGTATGTCACTGCACTCCTAGACGGCTGGACCGATTTGAATGATTTCTTTAGATGGATGGTTTAGATTCACAAATTAGCCCAACAGATGGCGCTGCAATCGGTATGTAAGTTGTCTTTTTATCGTTTTATACGTTCGAGCAGGACAACGTCTGCCGTGTCCGCTAGTCTTTCATAAAGTAAAAGGAACATTCGAATATGTCACAGAACTCTAGATCGGCTTTGACCTTTAATGACGAGTTTAGGCCACCGGGAAATCTCACTAACCGAACGAAACGTGACAACAATACCCTCACTTGAAACAAACAAACAAACAAACTCTTCAACTTTATATATTAGTATAGATATTGGCTGTAACCCATGACTTCGCTCGCGTGAATTCAGTGATTTTGGTGAAGATTTTTATTTTTCGTGCGGAACCCTTATTATTTAGTTAAATGCAAAGTATCCTTGTAAAATCAGCTACCTACAAGGAAAGTCCTTCTTAATCCGTACCAATGATAATCCCGTTCAGATCGTAACAGCCGTTTCGGAGACTACTCGTAAACCCAGACAGACATACAAAAATGTTTTAACTTGCGTTTTTGCTAAAGGTATGATATATATCTTAACAGTCATATGTAACTAGTAAAGTCTCCTTGAGTAACCTCGAGATTTTCTTAAGTAACATTCTAGAGCATATTTGAGAGGTATTAATGGATTATCCGAATAGACTTTACATCATTTCTTAACTATATCTTGTACAAATTCAAATTCAAATGATATTTTATTCAAGTATCCTTTTACGAGCTCTTTTGAATCGTCAAATATTTTAAATACCACCGATTCGGAAGAGTCGACTCGTAGTGGGGAAGAGTTTAAAAATCATAAAATTGAAGAGACATTATTTGTGGAAAAGCCCACAATTATCATACCTGTCTTCTGATAACACCTGGTCGAACTCCGACGACGACACTAGAAACAATATTGACGTCACAGAATCGAAGCACTGCGTCCATTTTTGCCGCTGCGTCCGCTGACCGCCGACGTCGACGAATACGAATGGCACATTGTTTATACTGATTGTACACTCCGTGATGCCCTTCGTGGCCTTCCGGCAGTGCAGGATGTCTTGGTGTGATGGCAGGTAATCGGGTCGCGCGATGCGCTCGAGCTCCCCGAAGAAGTAGCTCACTGAATCGCTCTGGAAGATAGAAAAGATATGTATGAAATAAATAAAGTGGCTCAGAGCGTTTCAAGACACGCATAGACAAGGTTTAACATCGTACCAGTTCAGTACATGCTTCTAGACTCCCCAGTGATGAAAGTTTTCGTCGGGTTTTTTATTGAAATGTATAATATTTTTTACCATTTGTTTTAACTGAATACTGTATAATATCATTTTTACTATTTGTCCCAATGCGATTTTAAATCAGAAACAAATTTCTTCAATATTTTTTACATCAAACCGCAATGTAAATAAAACTTAAAAGTACGTAACAGGAGTAGCGCGGCGCGGGTCGTTAACTTGTTTTGCGTGTCAACATTTTGTTGACGATTGCTTCCCAATGTTCACGATACATTGCGCTCTCAAGAATAGGCTGAGGATGGCAATGTCTGTAACGTCTCATTTCCGAGATGAGTGATTTTGTGATTTTATTTAGGACATTAAACGTAGCCTTATCACAAAGTTTGCAGTACGATGTCTTTTACACCCTGTATAGATAGAAGCATTCATTTGTAAATTAACATCTATTGTAGGTAAACGAGAAACAAGAGTCATTGCGTGTGACATTTAAAAAAAAAATTGCGAAATTCCATTAACCTTTAACTTAAAAATCGAGCTGGCAAAAGATGTTTGATATAGCCGTTAACGGTTGTGTTTTATTATCTTAGAAATCATTGCTGCAAATATTATAATACAATATATAACTCACTTATATCTATATATTAATACATGAAGCAAAATTTTTCGTTACCATTATAGGAAAATTGCACCGACGACGGTGAAGCATGAAATTTGCCACAATTCTATATATTTTTATAAAATATGCAATAATAATATATTAAATTATTGAGATAATACCACCCGCACTCTAATGCCAAATGATTTACACACACATGTATACATTTTACTATAAGATGTGACAAGACGTAGTCATAACGACCTTATCCATATTAATTATCAAATACAAAAATGTCGTTGTAAAAAAAAAATTGTATTTAGTTTTAAATATGGTACGTAAATATAAAGATTTGTGACCGAATTTCGACCTAGTTAAAATTATACTGCTTGGAATTGAGATGCATCAGCTTTATACTTTACTGTTGTTATTTATTATGAAGTAGCCAACGAGCTTTAATTTTTGCTTTGTTTGACTCTAGTCATATAAAAATAAATATTCCGATTGGCTTTTATTCGATATCGCATCGAAACGCTCACTCGCAAGGGAGCATCAAAACTAGGTTACGGTTGAAGTTAAATAACTCTTAGTTCGGAATTATTTCCAATATTCTAATTAGATATCACTGCTTTGTTTTTTAATTTAAATTTTATCTACGTATACATACTTGAAGCGAAAACTTGAGGTACCACTTCAAGAAAATTTCGCGTACGTAGTAGTATAAAATTTCGCGCAATTATAGTTTACATAGAGGATGGCGTGAGAATTGCTAATATTTTTATAAAATATGTATTATTAATAAATCAAATTATTAATATAAAATGCGTGCGCTGTGTAAATGGTTAAAATTTCGCAAAAGTCATGTATGACAAAATTGTTCCCCTTTAAAAGTTCTAAATAAAATTCCGCGACAGCATATGTCTATCTTTTAAGGTTGGCTCAGTATAACCTTTTTTATGCTAATCGAATTTGTTCTAAAATAATGCATTATTAGTGAAGGTCTTTTTATAAACATAATATTAATCCTTAACCAAAAACTATTTTTAAACCTCCGAGTGATAAGAGTGGCACACTCGGACGAAGTCGTGGGAAATAGCTAGTTATATTATATATTTTTAATAACTTATTCGATACTTAACTTAACTAAGACAACTAACAATTAAACATAAACAAAAAACTTTCAATTTTTAATAATTAATAGACTTACATTACATATACAGAGTAACTTTTATGAAATATAAATACTTTCTAACGTATATTTAATAATAAAAGGATATAAGAGCTGAATATGTCTTGAGATCGCTGCAATGGAGGCAAACAACGCCATTAAAATCAGTGCACGATCAAAATAACATCAGAATAAAAAAAGAACTTAGTCCCAAATTAGAAATAGCTGAAAAATTTTTCAACAGCGTAATCGGATCACTGCGAACGAGGCTTTAATATTAATTTTATGGAGAAAAGAAAAACAAACCCGGCCACGTCTGAATAACGATCCCTCGGAAAAATTGCTGTGTAAATGGAAAAAAAATTCAGATGTAAGAAAATTCGCGATCTAAAACAGGAACTTTGTGAAAGGCCTGCGAAATGTGAAATTCCAAATTCAAATTTAGAACTCTTACACAAATTTTAGCGGATTCAAATTCATATTTTTTAAAATTGTATTGGCATCCTTAAATTCGACTAAGCTTGCCTCATTCGCACGAGAGCTTTTTTACCGCGCGTTAGATAAGCGTTCAAATAGAACATGAACTCCCAAGTTGGTGTTCACATGCTTTTATAATGCAACGCTATATTTTTTATCGAGCAATGTTCTATTTTCAACCTTAGCCTTCATTCTCACGAGCGCTTTTTTACCGCGCGTTAAAAAAGCGTTCTAACAAAACATATGGATTTCCAAGTACATCACACAGCAGCGATCTTATAACGCCACGCGTTTATGTGCATATATGTTTCCTGTCACTTTTGTTTGTATCTTCTTCTGATCAATTTTGATAACGTCGTATAAATCGACGTAAGCTGGCTGCACGCATGAAAAAGTGTCACGTTCCGCCTGAGCTGAGTTTGTAAACGAAAGGGAAAAATGAGCGATAGAGGGGCACGATGTTCGACCTGAGCCAAGCGTGCGAGCGAGAACGCGGAACCAGCGATACAGAGACACGATCGGCCTAAGTGTTCAGCGTTATCTTGTACAATTATTGTCTTTAGACCGACTTTACACAACCAACGTTTTTTTTTATAATAAACAATGTTCAAGCCTCATTTATAAATTCCGCTCAATAAAGCAAAGTATAAGAACGTCTAAATTCAATTTACAAAATATCCACGCTTGGCCGTGCACAGATAATAAAGTTGTCACTGGTAGAAAATACTGTGGTAAGAAATGACTGGACGCCTGGTGTAATGGTGCGAAAGATGTCGTGCAAAACTAGGGCTTGTTTCTTGATAGGATCAAATACTAGAGAAAAATAGATTTATGCTGTATTCAGTTAGAGGATAAGCTATATTAATACGTACGTATGATTTTTTATTCAAGAAAAAAAAATGCCGCCAACTTATCTGCGAGCTCGCAGAAGCATACAGCTACGAGTGTCTGTTTACTCAAATTAACGTCTTATCCGTTTGATTGCTATATTATGTTAGCACTTATTATAAATGTGTATATATAAATAAATAAATATATACAGGACTATATGACTTACGGACGTCTGTTCCTAAGGTAGACAACTTAATGCCTGTATTATAAGTAACAGACACCTGTTATACACAAATATATAATTAGATAAATACAAACATATGGATAATACACCAATACTCGAGGTGGAAATCGAACCCACGACCGCTGGAGCAGAAGACAGGGTCACTGCCCACTGTGCCAATGGGCCAGTCTATCCAGCCTTGCCAAGCAGATCCAGACAAGCAAAGTTGGGTGCATAAATTAATATACATGTATCATACAATTTTTCATACAAATACATTGTAATTCAGCCTCGAGGATAGAACGATGTTGGGCAAATACTGTTTCTCTGGTAAAGATAAAATTACACGCGATGTTTGACTTTGGAATCAAAGTAAATTTTCTTGTTCACTCTCTTTATTTATTCTCTTTCGGCTTCTAAGAATATTCATTACTAGCTGTTCCCCACGACTTCGTCCACCTGTGCCACTTTTATCACTTAGAGGTTTAAAAATAGTATTTGGATAAGAATTAATATTATGTTTACAAAAAGACCTTCACAAATAATGCATTATTTTAGAAAGTATTTGATAAAAAAGGTTATACTGAGTCAACCTTAAAAGAGTCGTGCAGATGTCCATGGGCGCCGGTAGGCACTTCGGTGCCTGCTGCCTGCTCGTCTGTCCCCTTGTAACATAAAATAATAAAAAAAAAACTAGACTTTGTTGGACCTTACTCGATACTCTTAACCCGACTGAGTTTATTACAGGCTCTTACCAGTGCATGGCGCGAGGAACCCTTGTAAAGCTTAGCATTTAAGTCGTAAATGTATCACCAAATTTTTATAATGATAAAAAAAAACATAATAAAATAAAACGTTTTGAAGGGGCCCTAACAAAAGTCAAGACAAACCTCAATATAACGTCTAGTAACGGCATAATCATCAATAATCCAAAAAATGCCAAAACGGATAAATATCTATTCGAGTAATATTTCATTTGCTAACGCCATTTTCTACTTTATTGCCTGCGAATAAAGTTCAATATACTGGGGGAAAATAAAGTTCTAAGAGATTGCAACCCGCTGTGCATCCGAGATAATCATTAGAGAGAATAAATTTAGGATTATTATTGATGAAATGTCGCTTCGTTTTGACATTACCTGTGTTGTCGGTTTTGGGCTGTGAAATCGGGAATTTATTAACGTTTATTACAATAAAAGAAGAACACATTTTTATGAATACTAAGGAGCAAATAAGCAAGCGGTTTACCTTACTATAACTTACAAAAAATTCTACTAGAAAGCTCGCAGAAGCATTGCTAGCCCTCAACGAGTCTGGGGTCACGGTAGTGACCGCCACGACGAGTCACATGAAGCGCGAGTCACTATCTAACAACATTTTCCCAAAACACCTACCTGGTTTTTTAAACCTTTTTACCTAAGGTTTGGATTACACCAGATAAAAAAATCTTGGTAAGGAAAGTTTGCTCTTTTTTCCTAAGAGCCATCGGGTTGGAAACACCGGAGCTAGTACCATAGTGTTTAGTATTTATAGGTTTTCCTTACATTTTAAAATTAAATGTACTTCATACTCATATATTAATAATTCTGCTTGCAAGAATATATAAGAGTGGTAGTTAAGAATCCTTTAAAGCCCAGTTTCTAATACATCTTAAAAACTTTCTTAATATTCAACAAAGGATTATCTTCAAATTTTAAAGCACTTAATCCTTTTATAATAAGTACATTGTTTGTAAACAACTTAAACGCATTATCTTCATAAACACAGAATCTTATAAAATATAGACGAACAATTGAAAGGCGCTCCTTTTCGACTCGGCTTTTTTTTACGTTGTCAAAGAGAAAGTTTTGTAGCCAGTCGTGTTTAAGTAAAACCTATTGTTTAAAAGCGGATGAATTGTATGAAATATAATTTTATACCACCTTAATAACCTTACACTGCGGCGCCCGACTTTAAATAGTTTCACTACCTATGCCTATTTATTATTGTGATACATTAAAAAAAGCGAACATTTTTATTTTTTTTTGGTATAGTCGACCAAGAAAGTGTTTTACCTTTGGATGACAGTTTCTACTTAAAGAGAATTTTGTTGAGGGTGATTGTTAGGAATTAACGTAATAATTATTAATATATATTAGAAGAAAAATGAGGCTTTTAAGTAATTGACGTGCAAACGACATTCGACCTTAGCGTGGCAAACCAATTTCTTGGTCGACTATACATTATTTAATTAGAGGTAACACCACGCTTGCAGTGCTTTTGGTCTGCAGCCGAATTGGGCCGACGCGTCTGGGTACCAGTACTTCTTTGTCAAATAAGATCGGCGTGACGTGGTGGCAACGCTGTCACGTCAAGTGATGGTATTGTTGTCACGTTTGGTTAGGTCTGTGAAAGTTTCCGGTGGCCTAAACCCCTCTTTAAAGGCCAGCAAGGCATCTGCGTACATTCAGGCGGTGTAGATGTTCATGGGTTTGAATAGTCACTTAATAGAAAGATAATGAACCGCCTGCTCGTTTGCTCCTTGTGATATAAAAAAAAACAAGTTGTAGTTTATGGCGATTTTATAAATATACTAATGAATCCATCCATCCGAAACCTGGAAGAATATATTTCAATACAACCAATTAACTTTAGCTGCAGTACGACTATTTTTTTCAAAAATAAAAGTAACTCAGTAACTATTGAAAATTAAATCCCGAACAAATCGTCTAAGAAAAGAAACCCAATCGTTCAAAAAATCAGTCCACATAAACTAGCGCGAACGAACCGAAAATTAACTTTGCCGTCTAATCTAAAAACTCAAGTAGAATGCGACGAATTTGACAAGTCATTGATTTTTTTATATCCGAGTCAGATTATCTGCTCTTACCCCACTCGATCAATCTTATCGAAGCTAACTATGTCGTTTTAATTCTAAAACGTTATATATTTGCGTCACACTTTCGTTAGAATTTCAGCTTTTAATAGCGGTTATAAGGTTGTGATTTGAATGAGCTTAATTCCTAGTGACGCCTGTGTGATGGCTGATGCACGGGATCATCACTAGATTCCGGGAAATTCGCCTCGCGTGAATACCTGCTTACCACAATATAAAAGAACTAATTAAACAAGAATGCTTAGAAATATAACATAATTACTAAATCAATCGGTTCAAAATCCGTTATCAATTTGGATATGTTTAAATAAGTAACCTAACTCTTATCATATATACAAATTAGTAGATATAAGTTTAAGATTAATTCGGATGCTGATATAAAGAAAAAAAGCCGAACAACTGATACCGGTCACTTATAAAAAACTTAATATTTTTCAACGTATGGTTTTCCTCCGAAAATATTAGAAACGTTAAAGATACTTAGATTATAGTTGTCAGAAAATGACATCGAAGAGCCGTGTTTGCATGAAAACGTTTCAAATTTTCGTTATTCAAATACTGTTATGAAATGAGAAATTTCAGCGGATAGCCACATCCTCCGCAATTTGAGCGTATCCCGGTACTAGACCGGGATAACACTAAGTGGAAGAAGACTATTATGAAATTAAAAATATACGGAGTATTCACGCACAGAATAATTACTTTTTTAATGGACCTGGATATGTCTAAGTCTATACAACTTGCAATCATTCTTGTGTTGTTTTTTTATGAACTATTAAAAGCTCATAACCCAGGGTTTATATTCAAAGGGGCATTCCTTGATAATTAAGGCTGTGGAGTGTATCGAACTAAGATTACTAAACAATAATTACTTACTTTATGTTGTCTGCGAATGGCTACGGATATACACGTAATTTATAGGCTTGGGAGCAGGGTTGTTAGTGGTATGGATATAAATATAGTCGGTAATAAAACCGACTATTAAACAGAAAATTAGAATTCACTGGAATTCATTTGTGCTGTTAATAAATCTGATTATTGGAGGATCAGAAAGAAAGTGAAAAAACATTTATTTTACAATTAATGCCACACATATCAATAGCTTCCACGTAAATTGTTGTAACCCTAAATTTCCAACTTCAAAATAGAGCGTTACAAACATGAAAATTGAAATAAAATCTTCATTATATAACACATAGTGTACAATTATAGATTCAATAATTACGATTACTTTAAAGTATACAATAATATATTTAATGTGATTGTTATATTACAATTTAGTTGTTTGTAACGCTGTATTATAAAGCTGGGAATTTGGGGTTACAACAATTTACGTGGGAGGTATCGATATTATAAAAGAATATAGTATATAAATGTGTGGCAGAACCCAAAAAAGGTTAAAGCCCAGCATTAATTCCGTATGGCTTTTAAAGTATACAGAGTTGATTCGATCAGCTAAAAGCTAAGTTTAGGTGACGCCACGGAGATTAAAATCTTAAATGATTAACAATAGAAATTGAAACTAGTACCAATAACAATAAAAATTAAATTACCAACTACATGAAATCCGCAATTTTTTTACTTGTAATTTCGTTTATTTACCTTACAATTGCTGCTTGTACTAGAAAGCGAAACAATAATTTTACATAACAATTGGTTTTTTTTGTTCATTAGTATGTTTAATTCAAGATGACGTAATGGTGCTTTAAGTATAACGAAATATGAAAAAATATTTTTGATACGTAATTTAATAGAAAATAAACTTTTTTACGTGCAACCATAAAAAAACAGAATGTATTAAAAATATACGTACTTATTCATTTTGAAAATGTTGCTGTTTTTAGATACAACCCTACTCCAGAACAGGAATCAAACCTAAGTAAAAGTTATGAAGGTATTGTTGAACACTTTTTATCTGTGCGGTTTCATAGTGAAGACTTAGAGCATAATTTTCAAAGTTATGACCACGATTCCCGTGTAATATGATAATGCATCGTATAAATAAATGTTTCATGTCTACTGGCTTTATCGTTTTTGCGCTAGAACCAGTTTCTTGAACTTAAGCAGTTTTATGCAAAAAACGACCGTTTTACAGCCCATTGTTTTTTTCTCCGTTACGGCCAGCAGCCAAGAGCATTTTGTTATTTTTAATACTAAAACTATTTCAAAAGTTTTTCTCTTGGCTTCGTGTGGTCTGTTGCGGGTTTTTGCGAGGATCGAGAGCGAATATCATATTGTTTCACCTTAAATCATTGTTCTGTACGATGTTTCGGCGGTGGTCCTGACATCGTGATGAGGGAATATACTTCACAATGATTCCCACATATTAAAGTAAGGAAATAAACTTTATTATTATGACAGTACATCTAGACTCAGTCTAGATAACGATTCTACTGGTAAAGCTAGATATATCGTTCCAATCAGTTGCCCTTTAGAGGAAATGGATGTGTATTCCTAAATGCCAGATTGTGTCAAATTGATTGCGAGTAACAAAGAGCTACTCTTGGTACAATACAAGACAATTTAACAAATCATAAGTAACAATCAGATACTTCGTCAATAGCGCTACGACGGAAAAGTTGGCCTGAAGTTCGTTCTCCGAAAAATTTATGCAATTTTCTAAATACAAATGGTTTAAGTATGCATAGGTACACATCCAGGATAGAGCTGTAACCCCTCATTGTTAAAAAAAACCCGGTGTGATCGTGGTCAAACATAAATCAGTTCACAGTAAAATAAAGTAAGGGCAAAACACCGTCGGCCGAATCTTGAACAAACAAGTTCATGCGTTCCAGAATCAATAGGAAGTTGGACGTTTACACATCAGCTATGCAGGCCGCTGGTATGTGTTTGAGGTAATAAAACGGTTAACGGAAAACGCTTGTGAAGTCGAATTTCTTACGTGCCCGCGCTAGCTAAACCTTAGTTCTGACGTTCGTTTGAAGGCAAGTATTTGCCATTCATTCCTTACATAGAGATATGGCCGATAATGACCGGCCGGCTGGTTAGTTATCGGCTGGGCGCTCGTAAACAGTGTTCGACACGAAGTATTTGTACATGGCTGCAAATACCACTCAATGGGCATCAACTTGGGTGCATTCACTTCCTGGTCAATAACTATTCACACTAATAAATCTACGCGGGTAACTGTACTATTCAAACACGTTTTTCTTCTAGATTATTAGATATATTTTAGATATAGCTTGCTTCATATATAACTATTGGTTGTCCCATATGTCGTGTTCGACAATCACCTAGCTTTGTAACCTGTTGTGGGTAAGAATCTTAACTTACCAAAGCTTTTTAGACAGGGTTATTTTTAAAGGTATTCGTTGGATCATCGGACAATTTTCGTCCCTTTATGTCTTCTTTACATAGAATTGTTTGAATTTCGATAATTTTATTATGAAATGTTTGCATATAAAGTAAATGAACCTTCAAACCTGCCCTTCAATATGAAAATTTCTATCAATTTTTTTTCCTTCCTAATTTTTTTGGGGAGTTTAAACAAAACAATCCTCATATAAAGCTCATTTAATTTATTTATGTTAATTTTTATTAAACATTGGATATAAGTAAATAAAAAAAACAAATCACGGCAAGCAATCAGAACTTAACTTAACTGTTAACATCACAAAACCTGCTTTTATTGATTGGTTTTAAAATTGGCTAAAAGTATCAGAAATAATGTTGACCATTTAATGTACTGGGATGAAATAAGGGTGCGATACTTGGGGTCAGAGAGGGTCAGCGTTATGACAACAACCAAAGAGCGTATCCCAAAGGATGGGATAGTGTGAGGGTGGCGCGGCAACTGTCTAATTGCCACAGAGGGGATGTTATATTAACGACCCTTGTTAAAGATCGCTTTTAGAACCCAAATACACGAGTATGTTGTAGAGATAACAGGAACGTATAGTAAAATATTAAAAAAATAAAAAGTTATACTGAATTTATACAAATTGTTAAAGGTTTGATAAATGACGTCATTAATCAATTAGACACGTTACCAATCTATAGGATAGTAATTGGTATGACAATAAGAAGTGGGTACCTTACAGGTTTTGTCGTTTCAGTTAAGTTTATAAAGCTCAAATTTGATTTATGAAAAAAAAAACCGCCTACAGCATAATTGCATGCTCTTAAATACGTGGCTGTTAAATAATGTATATCTAATTATGTAATGCGCTGCATCGTGAGAGAATTGTTGTGGGGGGGGGAGGAGTAAGGCCGTGGATGTATAGGTGGCGCGGGGCACGCAGGGCAACGCTCACCGTGTGAGCCGACCGGCCAACAATCGCGAATCGACTAACCCTAGCAACAGCGCACACTGACGCCGCTTTCTAGCTCTACCGCTACACAGACGTAGCACATAGCTTAAAGCTCAAACGACCCGAACTAACTCTTTTATAGTTGCGCGATTTATGTTTTTTTTTTTTAATATGAGATACGTGACTAAGGTAATTCTTATTAATGACATTAAACGTAACTAAACAGCTTTATAAATCTATTTTTTTAGGCAGAAACTTACCAAAAAAGGTACGTTTCTGGTTTTAAAATATTTGGTTTGACAGCGCACACCGACGCTATTTCTTAACTCTACCGCTACACAGACGTAGCACATTATAGCTTTAAGTTCAAAGGACGCGAACTGCGCTCTTTAAGGGTTTCTGTTTTTTTTTTTTTTAAATATATATACGTGACTATGGTCAACTCTTATAATGCACTTAAACTTAAACAAAATAGGCATATAGTTTACATTATTTTCCTAAGAATTTTGTCTAATCTTCAATATTTCGTCTATTATTTACTTTATGAAATAATAATTGTTAATTTGTGTACTGTTACTTAAAATTAAAAAAAAATGTTAGTCGCGTCAATTAAGAAACTAAAATATGTTATTTTTTTTACAAAATAAATTACATTATTTAAGATATCTTTGCGTAACTAGAAATTTATTTGGTCTTTAAATTAAAACCTTAATTTGACAATAAATTTGTAAACATTTTAAAAACAAATCTACATTTATTCTTATTTTTATTAAAGATCGGTTAAATAGGAATTTCGTAGGTACCGTGGACATTAGATCCGCGGAAAAATGCGTGTCGCGTAAAATCGCGATTCCTGATTAAATTTTCAATGCAAATTCTTGATAAGTGGAAATTCTGTAGCGATGCGAGCGCAATATTAATGCGCGGACGAATTTAGCCGAATTGTATCAGCGTTGCTGATGCATCGAAATCGCGGAATTGCGTGGAAATATTGTGTTATTAACGAGCAAAACTATAATGTCAATAGATACTTGATTGATAGCTCAACGGTAGAAAGATGGATTGAGATCCGTCAGGTCCTCAGTCCAAATTTCACACGCTGAGCTATCGCCCTGGGCACTACTAAAACAAGCTTATAAAAAAGTTTAGCTGAATTTTTAATATTAGACATT
>JANCMC010042286.1:40553-55795 GCA_024363005.1 Charaxes varanes | reverse complement strand
CACGCTGAGCTATCGCCCTGGGCACTACTAAAACAAGCTTATAAAAAAGTTTAGCTGAATTTTTAATATTAGACATTACTCACGTGTAAGAAAATACATTAAAAAACGGATAACAAAAGTAATTTACTAAAATTAAACAATACATAAGTAACAATATAACGCCGTAATTAAAACCTATAGTAAAGTAAGGATAAACAATAGAAATAAGACGATTTGTACATCTCAAGTCGAATATTAAGCGAAGAAAAATATAAAAGGAATAAAGAAATGTAAAGGAGTTAAGAAATGGTAGAAAAATTTAATTACTTAACTTAAAAAACTTGAGAAAAAATAAAAACTCTACATACTCAAATTTGTTTTGACAACTGGACGAACTCTACTTGACCACTAGTTTTCTTTACATAGTATATAATAAGGTCACCTCCCGTCCTTTTACGCGTAGGGCTTTTAAACTACTTATACAATACAAAAGGTTGCACCCGTGCGAAGCCAGGGCGGGTCGCTAGTAACGAATAAGATAATTCTTAAGTCTCGAGTGGAATATTAAAACGAAGTAACGGTCAGCAGCGTCTACCGCGGATTTACCTAAGTTATTCGGTCTTCGTTTGCTCTACGTGCGTGCGGTCAGACCGTCGCTGTCCCAAGTCACTCACAATTCTTCCACATATCTAGTTTATATTAATGAAGCTTATATAGAACGTGGGACTGCGTTGCTTTTGGCCATGTTTAAACACCCATTTACACTTTAAGTATAGTGCCTATACCCTATTCGTTTCGTCTTGAGGCAAACGGTAAACAAATCGATAATATGTTACCATATTTAAAAAGAAGCACATTTTATATTATATTGCTACATGTTTTTTTTAATCAATCATTTCAATGACTTATTTATTATGTAGAGAAAAAAGTTTTAATATATATCTAATAGAATATAGATAATAGGTATGTTAATTTTGTTTTTATTTACATCGCTTTATTACTATTTTACTACATACCCATGTGAAAGTATGAATACAGCTGTATTGCTTGTTTCACATGAGCTACCTAACTAGCTAGATAAATAATACGAACTGTGCTTAATAATTAATTCTAGATATTTATTATGCGAGTAAAATTATTACAAAAAGGTTGGGAAACACTAGTAAGTTTGTTTACCTTTTGTCTCAAGACGAAATGAATAGGGTATAGTTATATTTACGATAGACTAATACAATTTCGTCCGTTTTACAATTAAATCTTATTTATTGTCACACCTTTTACCGTGTTTCGGAAGGCACGTCATACAGTAGGTCCTGCTTAACGTCACTAAGTGACAGTCGTGAGATTGTAGGCGTTACGGGAATGTGATCAGATGGCAGTCAGTCATATTAACTCACCCTACAGGCATATCCTCTGCAATTTAGGTGGACCCTGGTGCAAGACCGGGATAACGCTAGGAAGATAAGGTTATCACACATTTAAATTCAAACCATAACATTTCACAACATTTCATTCAATTAGAGGTAGCGTCATGCTTGTAGCCGAATTGGTCCGGCGCGTCCGGGTACCAGTACCTATTTCTCACATGAGATCGGCGTGAAGTAGCGGCATGATGGCGGATGGTGTTGTTGTCGCGTTTCGTTCGGTTTGTGAGACTTCCCGGTGGCCTAAACTCGTCATTAAGGGCCGGCAGCGGGTTCGATTCCCACCTCGAGTCTGGGTGTATTATCTATATGTATGTATTTATATATTTCTAAAAAAATATATTTGTCTATAACAGGCGGCTGTTATCTATAACAAAGGCATTAAGTTATCTACCTTAGGAACAGACGTCCGTGTGTCATATAGTCCTGTATATATTTATTTATTTATATTTATAACCATAGAAATAATTTCAAAGAGTTTCTCCGGTGTTGTTACTGCTTTGGAAGTTATTTTTTCTCTTTCACGTAAAAATATTTCGATTCTGGAAATCATGCAAATTAAGCTTTGCTGCGGTTTAAATTATCATAATAAGGGGAAAGCGAACACGACATTAATTTGTGGTCATATTGAAAATAAAAGTTGAAAGGTTGAAGATTAATAATAATTTTTAATATTAATTAAAATGTGCATGGCGCTGCCAGATATGCTATAAAGATATTTACACATTGGATATTTATAAACTTTCTAAGTATCAAATTGCTGTTGTATATATATTTTTAAACGGTATAAACACTTTCTTAACTGGACCGATATCCCGGTCCAGTACGATGGTCCGCTGAATTTTTGAGTACGTGGCTGTGGGGCGAGTTAAGATGAACGGTTACCATCTGTCAGAGTACCATCAAGATAATAGATTCAACAAAGGTGATTCTTAAAGCTATTAAGGGTTATATTTTTCATTCAAATACTAAATTTTTCTCCCATTCTATTAAGGTTGCATTTTTCCTCCTTGAAAGTAAAATATTATACTAAACAGAATTATATTCATCAATAAACAGGTGTAATTCGTTGGGTTTTCTTTTTCGTTAAAATCCTTACACTATGGCCAAAAATAGACCATGCAACGAACTCATAACTTACATATTATGTCGTTCATAAGTCAGAGAGTACTATATATTATCATTTTCGTCGTCTTATCATCTGTTATTTAAGTCAAATCTGCGTTGTATTAAGATGAATCCGGTGTCTCAAATAAAATAAGATGGATTATTGCGCGAGGCTTTATATCTTTTAGTACGCCCCTCGTATTATCTTGACTGATCTGCATATGTAATGGAATATGAGGAAAATTGGGCTGTGACCCACTTCCAGCTGTACAGTTATAAAAAAAATTGTATTAAATGAGACACAAAAAGACCCTTTTTACTTGAGGAGGTCGTAGCCTAATCAGTGGTCGGCATTTCAGTTTTTTTTTATATATAACAAGGGGCAAACGAGCAGGCGGGTCACCTAAGTGACTACCGACGCCCATGGACAACTGCCACACCAGAGGGCTCGCAGATGCGTTGCCGGCCTTTGAGAAATGAGTATGCTCTGAACATGAAAATGAAATAAAAACTAAAATACTACTAACTGAATAACTGATACTAACTGAATTAAATAGCGAGAGAAACTAGTCTTAAAACAAGAACCCTTATTAGAAGACTAGAGTTCAGCTAATTAAATATTTAGTGGCGAAACTTTTAAATGGTTGTTTGTTAGTGGTCTTTTTGAGTCCCTAACTTTTATTACAGCAAAAACTAAATAGCTGTCCTGCTTCGAAATTCGGAAGCTACCCTAAACTTTATTTGTGCGGTGTCCAATTCAGATCAGTGCTTCTCTTTATGTGTGTGTTGTATAAGGTGACTAAGGGATTACATTTTATTATTCGTAATTATATATCGGATTGTTCTGAAAAATCAATTGCAATTTAAAAGCAAAAGTCAAAAAAATAGTTACAATACTAATACATAGGGTTACATTGAATTTAAATCGATTAAATTCAGTAGAAACTTGTATAATACTAGCGGACCCAGCAGACGTGGTCCTGCCCGAACGTTGGAATAGTTAATATTTACTACATTCTATTGTCCTATAACATTATTCCCCGTTACGTTCCCGTTCCGATTCCGTTCCATTCCCTTTTAGCTTTGCCATTCCTTTTTTATTATACAAACCTTGTTCGTGTTCTAACAATAACGAACGCAACAAAGAAGAAATTATCCAATTTGGTGCAGTCGTTCGGAAGTTATGCACGTGCATACATCTCAGCGGTAATTTTTTTTTTTTGCAACTATAAATTGAGATTTATGCTATTCTATCTTTTAAGTTGAATCATACTACATACGGTGTGCAAATCTGATGAAAATCGGTTAAATAGTGTAAGAGTCCATCCCGGAAAAACAACATGACGCGTAATTTATATATATTAAGATAAAATGACTTCGGTATAGAATAAATAATCTTTATTATTATATGTTATTGATATGCTTGTCGACTTATGTGTAATTAACTTAAAATATAATGTTTAAATTTAAATAGTAAAGCTAAATAGATGCAATCTGCATCTATTTAGTTTAACTGTTCAAATTTCTCGTTTATACGGCCGAATCGCAAATTGTTTATGGTAATTGCTGGCCCGGCGATATGTGAAATGCGCGCGTTTTATTAGCGTTGTCGACCGCGCAAATTGGTGCTTTATATTCTGCAAACATTTAAAAAAAAGAATTGGTTAAATTGGTCCAGGCGTTGTTAAGTTATGCGCTTACCAACACATTTTGCGATTCTTTTATATATATATATATAGATTACCTTACCTGGGTCTTATTATGTAGACAAATTAAGATCATCGCCCTTGTCATTTGGCTGACAGGTTTTGCCGATGTAGTTAAAGTCATTTTACGATGGTATCATACATTCTATTGAGGTTAATTTATATCGTTAATGACTATTCGTATCAAAAAATAATTAGCGGTTATGATATTACCCCTTTGCTTGAAAAGTTATTATGAATTTTAAAAATTAGGTCACTTAGAGCGTATGGAGGCTCAATTCTTAATAGCCTAGCGAATTCAGGAGCGTATTGAAAATCATGTAAAGCTTGCTTCTATTTCCGAAATCAAAATATCTGAATTCTGAAATAGTTGAGTGGGATATATCGATATCTCCCACGTAAATTGTTGTAACCCAACTTCACAGTAGAGCGTTACAAACATATAAATTGAAATACAATCGAAATTATATAACATATTTGTGTAAACAATTATATAATCAATAATGACGATTTCATTATTATATGCAATAATATAATTAATAAGTGACTGTTGTAATATAATTACAATTTAGTTGTTTGTAGCGCTCTACTGTAAAGCTGTGAATTTCGGGTTACAACAATTTACGTGGTAGGTATCAATATACCGATGGCTCCTACGTAAAGTATCGTAACTGACTGTTATGTTACGATTTAGTTGTTTCTAACACTCTTGTGTAAATCTGGGAATTTGGGGTTACAACAACTTACGTGGGAGTTATCGATGTTAATAGACATTAAAAGTATATTAACGTTATGAAGATTTAAAGCAACAAAAAATTTTGGACATCTCGCTGTATTGATATCTACATCTATACTAATATATAAAGCTGAAGAGTTTGTTTGTTTGTTTGTTTGCTTGAATGCGCTAATAATCTTAGGAACTACTGGTCCGATTTAAAAAAAATCTTTCAGTGTTTAATAGCCCATTTATCGATGAAGGCTATATATCATCACGCTAAAATTTAACCTTTTTTTAAAGTAACCCGGTCGAAGTCGAGTGCACAGCCATGTTGATATTTTTTTTTAAATTAACTTAAGACTGATGAGATGAGAAGTTTGGATCCGCGCCTGTCTGTGGTCGCCACAGAATGTTCAAAGTCTGTTCAATCCATACTTGTGATCATGAAGTAGGTACGAAAATGATTTTGAATGTTTGCAAACGCTCAAAGCTGAGTTCACACGGATGCGTGCCAAATCAACATGGCGTTGATGATGACATCATCAGCTCTTAACGTCTTGATCCTTCGAGGTAATTTCAATAGCAAACAAATGAAGTCATGCTCTAATGATTAACACAATGATAAAATATTTCAACCTAAAGCAATTATATAGTAAATAATCAGTGTTATTAACAGAGTACAGTTTTATTAAACACATACATTATCTATACTAGTTTTTACCAACGACTTCATCCGCATAAGATTAGGTAAAAAAATTAGATTCAATTTTAGCGTGACTTCTTGGATAAATTGGCTATCTAACACTGAAAGAACTTTCCAAATCGGACCAGTATCAGTTCCTGAGATTAGGGCGTTCAAGCAAACAGACAAAAAACTGTTTAGTGTATATAACGTTAAGCTAACTCTTTCACCTTATACGCACACTTAAGCAAGGATTGGTGTATTGAAACAAAAAAAAAACCGCGATTTGAGCAGGATCGCCCGTCCACTTCTAACCTATCCGCACGACAGTTACGTTTCGCGCGGAATGAGTGATATTCCGTCGGGGGAGTATCAGAGTATCGTCCTGGCCGTTTCCAAGTTATTATTTTTTGTATCAATGCAGACATCCTTGTATATGTGTGTGTATATTGTTATCATTAACGTCGAAAAGCTCCAAAAATGTCCTATTTTAGCGTTTCTAACTCGAAAGAAAAATGTCAGCCACCCCCGACGGAGTACCACACATTAGAGTGCCAACAACTTCGTGAAGTAAAAAAATCCAAGCATTCTTTGGGAAGAGTAACCAAACTGTATAATTACAAAAGCTATGATTTCCTCTATGAAAATTTCAAAATATTCAACAATAAGAAGTTTGTTTTCACATATAACATGACATTGATAAAAATAATCTGTATTTGACCTCAAACGAGAACGTTAACAAATATCAACTAATAGTTATCGCTAAAAATCATCTATTCCGAGTGCAATTATATGAAAAAAAAAATACTCAGAGCGGTTTTAAGTTTTATTTCCTCTTATTTTCGTGGCAAAGGTCAAGCGTAAATATGTCCATTTTTTAATATAACATTAGAATGGTTTTTTCCATCTACGAATATTTTAAGACATTATTCTTTACATTACTTCTTCATCACGTTATCCTGGTCCGCTTACATTGCAGAGGATGTGGCCGTGGGGCGAGTTAAGGTGATCGATTTATCATAAGTACCTAATAACGCCAGCTCAATCGCATATTATTTTCATTATCACAATTTGTTAATATCCCACAAAAATTAAACAAAAAGACAAATCTCTGTCCAAAGAAATTGAAGATAGATTGACTATGCTTGTTGTTATAAGACTTTTTTCTCTTTCAATGTTGTAGGAACTAGAAGTTAATATAGTAAGATATAAGATTTTTCTTTGAGAAATAAAAATAATTATATCACAGGCATCATAAACATAAACCGACGTCAGTGAGACAATATACATACTTATGGCTTTATTTTACTAGCTAGCAAGCAGTGGCTGATCAACCTGTCAAATATATCGGTAACTGAGAAAGTACAGGTCACCAGATAACCTCTATAACAGCATACAAATAACTAGACGAACGACTAACTTATTACTCCTAGTTCAGAATACCAGTACTCCTAGCTGTCATAGATCAATTTACTCGTACTTGTTGCTTTAAGCATTAAAGCGATCAGTTTCAAGAGAAACTAAATAAGTACTTATGAAAAGCTGTAAAATCTAAAGATAATATTTATAAATTCGCCATTGCGTTCTCCAAGTTCATTAAACATGATTATAACAGACCAATGTATGAATAGAACTACTTTCCTATAAAAAATCAGATATAAGGCAATATATTTTTTTTAATGTTACAAGCGGCAAACGCGCAGAGGGTTCATCTAAATGACAACCGAGGAACATGGGCATTTGCACCACCAGAAGGCTAGCAGATGCGTTGCCGGCCTTTAATGACGAGATTAGACCACCGGGAAGTCTCACAAACCAAACGAAACGCGACAACAATACCATCACTTGACGTGACAGCATTGCCGCCACTTCACGACGATCTTATGTGATAAAGAGGTACAGGTACCCGGGCGCACCGGCCCAATTCGGCTGCAAACCAAAAAGACTGCAAGCGTCGTGCTAGCTCTAATTTTATGATGTCAAAGCAAAATGATTATTTTAAGCACATATATACATACTTAAAGCGAACCCGAGACGGATTGTCCGACAAAGTGGATCTTGTGATCACGATCCTCAGTAATGTGAGAACGAATAAAGAAGAAGAAAGAAAACGAACCTATTGCATTGATAATAAAATGAATAGCGATCACGTCTAAACAAAATTATCAATTACAGTAAGTGTTGACATTTTAGATAAATGGTCGTTAAATAGTTTATTAGCGACTATAAAAGTTGCAAAAATCACTTGTTCATAATTGATATGCTAAGAGATTTGCATAGATTTGGTGCAGTTGTGACTGCTGTTTGCGGCGTCTTTCTTTGTGAAATAGTATAATAAAACCTGACTTTTTTATTGATACTTGTATAATGAGATGATCTTTATTGATCGTTTGAGCAAATACCATTTGAAAATAAAGTATAAATTCTTCTATTTCAATTAATTATAGTGCACTAATTAAAAATATAGATACAAGTACACTATTACGTAACTTGTTATAAAAATACGGGTTTTTTTACTTCGGTTTTTAGTCTGTTTCTTTAGACGTAATCGTTGATTCATAATCTAATGAAGTGCTAACAATTTTTATCTTGTAATAAAAAATGTGAAATATGTCATTATTTCACAATAAATTTACTTATATTGGCATCGAAAGGTAGCATTTGATTGTTGTCAAAATAATAAATTGCCAACGCGTATTATTCTTTTCGGTGGCCAAATTTTTTCGGACATCCAAAATATCAGCGATTAAAAAGTCTCGCTCATCTATTTGAATAAAGCGTCTTTGGAATGTGATTAATTCAATTCAAATTCATTTATTTTCCCAATTGCGAGTTACATGCATTTAAATTAAATACAGTGTCATCACGATATATCATTTACAGGTGTGGTGTTATAAACACGTTTAATCACACATCTCGCGCGTATGGAACAAGCGAAACAACACTTCCGCAATGTGCTGTGTTAAGGATACTTGTAATAAAATGCAGCAGAGTCGCCAGTTCTTGATAAAGGCATGACCACCTACATGCGGGTACTGCGTTGGCGAAATGTCGTGTCGGGTTTTCTCTTAGATTATGGCACGGGTATTGCCGTTGGTATCAGTTTGCGTTGGCCATTCTGCCTCTCCTTTGTTTACTTTGTGAAATCGCTTTTTAATTCAATTACCGTTTCGTACATGTTTATGGACACTTTATAGATAAAAATATTTTTTATAATCAGCATATGAATCCTTTTAAGTTTTGAATAATGATTGACACTCTGCCATTAATATACAGAATATATATACAGGACTATATGACACACTGATGTCTGTTCCTAAGACAACTTAACGCCTGTGTTATAGGTAACTGACGCGTGTTATATACAAATATTTTTTTGTAGAAGTATATAAATACATACATATAGATAATACACCCAGACTCGAGGCGGGAATCGAATCCTCACCCCGCGGAGTGGAAGGCAGGATGTCGCGGTCCTCTGCCTTGAATAAAAGAATATTGAAAACCTCAATTCATTGCACGTATCCTTTGCGCGAAGACTAGTCAAAGATATTGGGTAATACTTTACATGATCACCTACTTCTGTACAAATTCTGGGAATACTCGAAGGTGCCTGAATAAGCATTGCAAGAATGGAATTACAAACATATAAATTAGTTGCGTTACAATGTCTTAAAAGTAAATAACAGTCCTTATTCTCTATTGAGCCAATTCTGTAACTTAATCCTGCGTGAGGATATTATAACTCACGTTGCTATCACATAGAATACAAATTTCATGCTGTTTTTGAAATTATACGTTTAGTTTACAAGTTTACACGTTTACTTTCTCCGTCACGTGTCGCTACAATGTTGCGCTACAATAGCTCACGTTGTATTACAACGTCATAGAACACGCTAACAACATTTTGTAATCAATATTGAAAGACCTGCCTTACTGTATCTCTATTATTGACACAATGTCTTAGAACACAGTCCTTATACTGTGCTTGCAATATTGAAGTTAATCTAACTCACTTCACATTACAATGTCATAAAATATAAACTTAAGTCTACAATGATTATTGACTATAAAATAACTTTAACACCATACTAGTACAATACACATACAATATAAACGCCAGCCTGCAATGAATATACCGAATTGACTCACGTCGTGCTACAATGTTGTAGAACATAAACGTCAGTCTGCAATCAATATTGAATGATCCAGATAATCTATCAGACATCTATTACGGCGGCAAACATTGATACTCCCAAACAATGCCCCCCGAGCATTACGTAATTCATTATTGTTACAAGTCTCTATCATTCTCGAGGGCATATAAAATGGAGTTTATTTGACCAGTTGTTGAATTTGGGGTCTTGTTTGTACGATAAAGATAACACTGTTGGAAACCGCTCACAGCTATGCTTCACCATAAGGCGTTTGTTTCTGAGAAGCCATGAATGCAGGGATTTATAACGTTGTCTAATACTTTGATGAATTTAATTGCAAATACAATGAATTTAATTGCAGTAACTTATGGAATCTTGTCTTATACATTCAAAATGCGATTCGAGGAAGTAATGACATATTTACAAGGTTTATATAAACTGGTACGATACAGTTCTCTTCAAGCATCAGTGTTTTCGGCCATTATAAATAATTACTTTATTGTTTGGATATCGAATTGATGTAAAACAATTTAAGCTTTTCCTGTTTGTTACATTTTTTACTCAAAAACATCTTTCCAATTTCCTTGTTTGTTGTAGACTTTCGTAAAATAACATCTGATTCTATTTTCGTTAATTAACGAAGTTCTCTGTAGGAATAACATCTATAACAAAATGAAGGATCGTTGTAATTAAAACCTGCATTTGCGAACCCTTAATTTTTTTTTTTAATGACTGGTGTTAACAATTTTTTAAAACGAAATGATAGTATGGCGAAAAGTTCTCGATGAGTTCAAAAGTATTATTAATTTTAAAACCTCTTTATGGCTTTCTTTTTCTATATGTAATGAATATATGTATATATGTAGTTATTATAATAAATTTGCCAGCATCAAAACGATTTTGGGACGTCATATGGAGTGACTTAACCGGCTTCTATAGTGCGCTATCGTTTACAAAACTTTTATTTTATAAAACAAGGGGTAAACGGGCAGGAGATTCCCCTAAGTAACTACCTACGGCTATGGACAATAGCACCAGGCCTTTAAGGAATGAATACGTTTTCTTGAAGGTGCCTATGTATTGGTTCGTAAGCAATAAAGCTGTTAATTTTCCATTTAGAAATTGTGCGAAGCAAGAAGTTTCTAGAACATCGTACAGTTATGAACTTAATATCGGAGCCAGACATAGCTACATTTGAATGATCATTTCAATGATCATGTAGTGTGGCCGGGGATTTTGTGTAGCTGCGCAAAGTTTTGTAATACTTTGTAGTCTTCAAGGTCAAAAATGTACAAACACTTTGAGCTATGTCTGGCACCGGCATTAGGAGACAAACTAGGCAAATTACAGACCGATATCATTGCTATCTTAGAAAAGTGTTTATCCTATATTTACCTAACCTAAAATCAAATCTTTGATCTTTTACTTACAAGGCGTACTTACGGCTAAATATTAAAGCAATGATTGAGGTAGTCGTCCAAAAGAGCTGAGATAAGTTTTTAGGTTACTATAGTCTATCCTTATTTACGTTTCATTCGTACACACGGAAAGGCGAGTGTAAAATTGTTTACGAAATGCTATCATAGCGTACTAACTCCATGCAACAAATGATTTATTAAGACGTAATGCGGAATTTATGTGTATAATTTCATATGTAGGTTGTTTTGTTACCAAATAAGTGATATAATCGTATGTGGAAGATAGCTTTCCACTGCGGTTTTTCTAGCGTTAATAAGGGTTTTATGTCAGTAGGCAGTTCTTTCTTGCGTCGATTGCTAATTGCTGAGGAACTTAGATTCCATATGACAGAACGCTGCGGTGGCCTAAACTCGTCATTAAGGGCCGGCAGCGCATCTGCTGGCCTTCTGGTCGAGCAGATGTCCATGGGCACCGGTAGGCACTTCGGTGCCTGCTGCCTGCTCGTCTGCCCCCCTTGTAACATGTAAAAAATAAATAAATAAACCTTCCGACGAACAACTGTCGCTCAGGCGCGGCTGCCCCTGGCAACTTCAACTAGCCCCATCACAAAGTTCTTCCTTTGCGCTGGTTGAGCATATCGACTTTCGCTCCCACCTTTCATTCCTTGCCGAAACTTTCCAACTTGGTGTGCCTTTCCACAAAAATATCATTTTTATTTTGAAAGTGAATTTGAATTTTGTGTCGTAGTATAAAACTACACGATTAAAGAAAACCAAAATCTCCTTTTGTATCGGCCTATTATTCGTAATTAATGACTCACCAAGTAGTTATGTGACACAAAAGTTATTTGAACTAGGGCTTCCGAAATTACGGACTTTCTAATTAGGCAACTGGTTACGTATTCTGAAGCTTTAATTGACTAACTACGTAATAAAAGCCTCAGGCTCCCCGGAACGCCTCTTCATCACCCATAGTGTGTAAGGAGGGAATGCCAGAATATTATATATGTTCTTTGTGTTTGTATGTATTTATTAATATTATTGTAAACTGCTTACTTCTCCGATTTCTTCTTTTTAGGGTTCCGTGCCTCAAAAGGAAAAAAAGAACCCTTATAGGATCACTTCGTTGTCCGTCTGTCTGTCTGTCAAGACCCTTTTTCTCAGGCAGACCTAAAAATTCGAAATTAATACCAAACACTAATGTCTGCAGTCCCTTGAAGCTGTGAAAAAAACAACCCTCCTAGTGAACACAATCAAAAGATATGGCCGTTTTTTTCCATATGCAAACCAGGTTTTCTGGTAGAGATCGCTAGTTAGCGATAAGGCTGCCTCATTGCACTGTTCTCAACTATTCATAAACTGTATAATTAATTGTTTTGTGTGCAATAATGTTTATTCAATCAATACAATAAATTTTCACACACAAACACGTGCACACACACTCACGCATACACGAGCGCGCGCGTTCACACCGTTCTAACAGCAACCTATGGCAGCTCTTAAATAATAATTAATAATGTTAGTTTTAGATAAAGGAAATCTATTTTTGACTTAAGTTAGGCAGTCTTTATTAGTCTAAGTTTCTTTTTATTAAATAAGCTGTAGAATTTTGGTTAATAAAAAAATACTTATTTGAAATAAGCTTTCCTTTAAGATCTTTTTATTAGTTGAAGGGTCAAAAATTAAATTAAATTTTCTCCATCGTTTCAAAATTTTTCGGCTATCCGCCCGCCAAGTACGCGTAAGTAAGTAAAAAAGCGTTGCGTTAATCTCGGTGGTGGCGCTTTTTCAGCGTCGTCGATACGAAAATATAACGTATACGTATATACATATATAGCATCGAAAATAGAACATTGCTCGACAAAAAAGCGTCGCGTGAACATATACTTGGTAAACAATGTGTTCTACTTGAACGTTTTTTTACCGCGCGGTAAAAAACCTCTCGTGCGTATAGGGACTAAGGCTGTAAGGGACTAAGACTCAGTTCAGCCAGGGCTAATATGGCGTTATGGCAAAAAAGTTTTCGCATAACATTTTGGTAAAATGAGACAATATTTTTTGTTTCCAAATATATGTTCTAAACGTATAAAATTGTTAAATATTTAAAACTCTACCAGTGATTCAGTTAGGATAACAACAAAAAGAGCGAGAGACATGTACAGACAGACTCACAATTGTTAGTGTTTTTGTTAAAGTTACCTCAAATACCATACACATTTAGTAAAGGAATTTTGTTTCAAGTAGAGTTGTACAAGCAGACACTACAGTTGTATTTACGTCTATAAATAAAAGTACGAAAAGAATTTAACGATTAATATAAATTTCATGGACCGACTTGTATCACGCATTTATATGTGATTTCATTCGCAATAAGAAAATTCCTATGCCTGTATCTTGCCTACATATAAATAAAATAGAAGTAGATGTCTGTGATTTGCAGATAAAAAGCTTTTTGTCTTCAACTTATTTTACATACACGATTGAAATTTGCCTCTAGATGTATTCAACTACGATTTTTATAAAATACTAGCGGGCCCGGCGGACGTTGTCCTGCCCGCACGTTGGGTTACTTACTATTTACTATTTTATTCTATATATTTGTATTGTTACTTGTTTTTTTTATTGCTCCTGTACTTGTATAAGTTATTTAAAGTAGAAACTTTACTGGTATATGCATATTCTTATACAATATTAGACTCTAAGTATTGTAATTACTGCTTGTTTCTCTAATAAACATAAAGTAAAATAAAAAATAAAGTTACATTTCCCGTTCCCGGTCCCGTTCCAGTTGCCGGTCCCAGTCCTGGTCCCGTTTCATTTGAAATAATTTAATATGATGTTTACTACGTTGTCTTAAAATTTCTAATTTTCCGCGTAAAGGTTATTTATTAAAGGCGTTTAACGCATAGATCAAGATATGTAGACCAAGCTTAACATCTGTCGTCCACCGTTCGTCACGTGAAAGCAATTGTAATTATTTTTTCGTGTCTCGCGTCGCATATTTACGCGCTATACTTTATTAGAATAATACCGTATTCATGTTGAACACCGTCTGGTTACTATGCGATATTAGCAGCGAGCGATTTACCTCATGATAAGTGGTAATAATTGCCCATGGACGCATATAACGACCTCCAGAAAAAGGAGTCAAATACACATTAAAGATGTACGTAGTTAATTAAATTGCATTAATTAGAATATCACATATAATTAAATACAATTTAGACATTTTTTTAGTGACTACCAACTGGTCCACAATCTTGAAAAAATAAGTTATGTTACTTAAGTTTCTATTTATACAAAGTTATGACGATATCTAGACCTACCAACAAATATTTACATATACTTAAAGTAAGTAATATAAAACAAAAAAAAAACCATAAAACTGAAATCCATCCGTCAAAACAAAATAAACATGTGTATAAACTTATCCATACATGTATTTTCATGATCCATACAAAAAAATATAACACTGAAATCCATTCACCATTCAACTGCATTCGATTTCATTCAAAATCACTTTCAATTCAGAAATGGAACGACAAAAAGTAAAGAGAAAACAAAAGGTTCTTTTAAATTCGTCCGTAGACATACTTAATATGTTATTAAGATATATAACAACATTTATACACTTACCTAAACATTATTCCTTGTATTATACGTTCACTTGTGTAAAGTCCATACAAAAATTAACATCACACTGAAATCCATTCTCAATTTCCCTCCATTTCATTCAAGTTCACTTTCAATTCAAAAATGGAATCGCAGATTGTTACACTTTCAATTTAAAAATGGAATCGCAAATAGTATCTCTTTGAATTCAAAAATAGAATCATAAATTGTAAAGAGAACTCCACACGGTGTTACAACGCAGTCAACTGTACGTGAATGTGACTATGCGAGCGCGTGCCGTATCTGACCACTAAAATGCTGCACGACGCATCTATTATAATAATAATTGACTAGACAACACGCGGTTGTTGTTTTTGTTGGGACAGTTAAGATATCTCATTTAATAATCACTCTCATCTCTTATAATATTAATTACTAG
>JANCMC010042286.1:0-40453 GCA_024363005.1 Charaxes varanes | reverse complement strand
ATTCTTCCTATATTGCTCTTTCGTCTCCCTCACTCATTCTAAAATGTGTCTATTGGATACTTTTCCGAATAACTCGTTCCCACCATAAATAACTTTGTTTTTCGAAACTATTACAAAAAAATATTCAAACGTACGTTTATATATTTTATGTTATTTAAATTACGAAAAGAATTTAAGCGATATTTTATCGCCCCTATGTGTGGCTCATTCACAAATAGTTAAGACGGGTGCACATCACGCAAGTTTTAATAACTCTAATTAAACAGCTAATGGGAGGGAACCGCTGAGTCATAGTCTTGTTGAGAACTCGATACAACTCAACAAAGATATTTAAACATTAAAGAGGAAAACATTTTTCAGCATATTACACAATACGAACATTATCATTCGTCTGATTTTGATCACAGCTACGATAGTGTTATTTTTTATCCCATTACTACTATAATTTGGATAAAAGGTTCCCCTCGATATTGTGAGAAAAAATATTTCAGCAATATATACATTGTACCATTGTCTTTTAGGGTTCTGTACCTCCAAAGTAAGAACGAGAACCCTTATAGGATCACTTCGTTGTCCGCCTGTCCGCGAAGACCCTTTTTTTTCAGGATCACGTTAAGCTATAAAGTTGAAATTACTGCCAAATAGCGAGGTCTATTTTTTCGGCTTGTCATGAATTTTCGCAAAGTAACGTCTGATTCTATCAAGTATCACCAGTAACATCGACTTAACGCGCTGATTTAGTAATATTTGTAATACTCGAATCACAATGGGTATAAATGCAATTGTGGTCGAGGCGTCAAAAAAACCTGCAAGCATCGCAATTATGCGGTTAAACTCTAGAGAAATAAACAAGGCACGTATGATTTCAAAATTATATAAATGCGAGTATGTTATTATGACATTTTTACCGTAAAATCGCTTACTTTTAGTAGAGTATGACGAAAATTTTGCGAACTTCTTGTCGAGCGTGCGCAAAAGACCATTTCATCCAAAAATTAATAATGTTCTCTAAATAAAATAATGCTTAAATTTGTGAAAATGTTACTGACAATATGCTAGCAAAAGCGTCGGTAATACTAGTACCACATAAAACTTTGCGTAGTCACAGGTAGAGGCGAAGCGTTATAATAAAAAAAGAAATTGATGAAATAAATTTTGTATTATCATCTATTTATCTCTAAGACGGTTTTTCTGCATATAATACTAAATTTTGCATTTAATATTGTTATTCTAATGTTTATTATAAATAGAGTTATGTAAATTATGAATAAGTGTTATTATAAGTGCGTCGCGTGTAAAAAATTTTATTAATGTAAATTGGCCCGTTGATTAAAAAGGTGACTCGCTCCTGATGTATATAATCGTACATTCGGACGCTTTTTAAGCGTAAAGAAATATATGTCTATCTTCTAAGTATTATAGGAAAATTGTGATTAGAATGGACACTTTCAATGGAACCAATTATTTTTCTTGCTATGAAATAAATATTACAGAATTTTTTTAAAGGTTGCAATTAAAAGAGAAAAACGATCGTATGCGGCCTGCCTCATATTACAAAATACTAAAACAATGTTGTTTTCGTATTCGCATCATTACAGCATTCGATGCGTTTCATTCGGAACCACGTAAAGTTTAATGTAGCTCTTAGATATAAGCAAGATGTATAAAACATCAATAGTCAATTAACTAATTGTAAATTTCGTATAACTGTTACGAAAGTTCATCAAAACTAATATTAAATCACGTTTCGTTTTATATATATCAGCTCGTTATATAATCTTTCATTAACCACTTACGCGGTTGAGAGGCGCGATAATAGTGTGTTATGTAAAACGCCAGCTTTTTTTAACATATCTCTAATTAACATAACCTAATACCAATATTATTATTGCAATAAATAGTATCTCAGTCTTTGGTTCCATTCCAGTACATAGTATTGTTTTTATGCTCTATTCCGACTCCATTCGTTGGCTTAAAAATTTTGTTCGTCATAATTTAACTTATCATGGGGCGCTTATGGTTTCGGAGATGCAAAGCAAATGAAGGTAAAAAAAAATATATAAATTAAATTCTAAAAAACAGCCCTATGAGCCATATAAAATCAAACATCTATTTATTGCACACGAATTTTAGAAATCACAGTGAGTTTCGTCTATCAAAATAAGAATCACGTTGTTTTATTACTAAAATAGAATAACTTTTTTGCGCACGGTTATAATCGTTGGCAATTCGAAAATAATTTTATTTGAATATCTTTTTTTAAATTATTTCACACGCTTTGATTATTTTTCGTAGTACAAAATAATATTTATAAGCATTCAGCACAAGTATCGAAAATATTATATATTAAACTTTGGCATACGCCGAAAATTAACGAGTAAACGTACGACTTTTTTGAAAGGTTACTTTTTAGTATATATATATTTTTTTTCGTATCAGAACAACAACATTATTAATAAAGACAGTGTCATAAATGCGTTCATTAAGTCACAAAATTTCAAAAGAAACAATACCTTTACACCAATCCTGAACAAAATAATATTTATCACATTCATTGTTTCATTGACACCAGCCGTGTCGACATTTAATTTCTTCTATTTGTCATTATGAGATCGTTTTATTATTATTTTTTTAATACCTTATTTCTTTTTAGACTTTTTTCGTTATAAAGTGTGCAATATTTTGAAATATAAATAACGAGTTGCTACGACTAATTTTCATGTTGATGAAATGTATGACGTTTAAGAGCGATAGATAACGGGATGTGAAATACTTGTGATGTAAACATTAAAGGCATTATTATCTTTGTTATTATTGACATTTTTAATTGTAGTAGGTATACTTATTTTACAGATAAAGACTCTTCAATTTTTAAATTAACCATCGATCCTTACTTTTATAATAGACATAAGTAATACAAGTCTTTAAGAATGGTGTCCTCGTGGAAGTAATCTTGAGATATATCATAATACCGTACGGTAATATTTAACAATTTGCAGTGACCCATAGTATAATATAAATGAAATACAAAAATAATCTTCGTTTGTTATGACTCCGAAACAATAGCAGCGTACCACGGCTACGTACGTCCACGGAATGGTCACGGAATTTTGAACAACGTGTATGCGAAAAAGAACCTCATATAAAAAAAAAACATAGTAAACCAACTCTCGTTTAACTTTGATATGTTCGTCGCTCATTTATAATCTATAATCAGTGATGTATATTGATCGATTACTGAATCAGCGGGTAATTTTTAATTAATACCTAATAAAAAAAAAATTAGTAAAAATAACAAAACAATTTCCTAAATGCTGCTAAAGAAAGGATTAAGTTCAGTCTCTCGTGAATACAAAATGACGTTTAGGGAAAACTATACAACGAAAGGCACTCTCGGGTAAGGGGGTATTCAAGTATTACGTAACGCAATTTTTGCAAATTTTAGACCCCAACACAAATACCAAATTCACTTAAACACCTTTGTTATTTAGTCGCATTTGCGGTAGTAATAACTACAACAGATTTCTTACACGCAACAAATGCGTGCAAATACGTTTTACGAGAAAAGTCGTCGTAGTAAGACTTGCTTAGTATGCAGAGGACACCCCATTAGTGAGGCTCTGTATGTTCAAATGTCGATTTATGTCGTGTTTTTTTTGTAGTTTTAACAGGTTTATAAGCTTCCTGGCGGAATATGGAAAAAATCTAATTCCGGACATTTAATTATTAAATCATTAAGTAAACGCAATGCGCGAGTAAGAATAGCCTGTTTTCCTGTTATTAAAGTAGGAATATATTTACCCATGACAAATAAACTTATTTAAAAACTTACGTTTTCTTTTAAAACTATTTATATGCTTTGATCAGAAATTCTTGTCGTATACAGTTTAATCAAGCGAGAAATTGGTTTTAATTTTAAGTCTCAACTAGCTGTGCCCGCGACTTTGCGTAAAATTAGGTAAAAAAAAAAGATTCCATCTTAGCGTGATGATATATAGGGCTATCTAATACTAAAATAATTTTTCAAATTGGACCAGTAGTTCCTGAGATTAGCGCGTACAAGCAAACAAACAACCTCTTCAGCTTTATATATTAGTATAAATTGTCATTAATCGGAACCCCCTCTTTTACGTGTCTTCCAAAACACGGAAGAGGTCGATATTTGAAAGAATTTTTTTAAAATAGGTCACCCACCTATCACCCGGCTGCGGTAAGAACTGATTAACCTAATGATCGACTCAAATGCCGGCCACTGATTACGCTACGGCCTCATCTAAACTATAAATTTTTAATAATTTATCTGGTCCTTTTTGGTATGTCCTATTTCCTAGAAGATATGTCAGGATACACTTAATCTTTGAAACAGAATCGAGGTGCATCCTCACGTCCGCTAGAAAAGTGTAAAACTTCCAGTATATTCTTTATGACATCAATTCTGCTATATAGCTTTGGATACGGTTAGCATCAAGGCTGTTATTTGTGGACAATTCCCGCACGTAAACTGAACGTATTTCGTATTTGTGTCGGACCGGCAGTATGCTTTAGTATTCTTTTAATTAGGCGTGGATCCAGACTACATAAAAGGCGGTGGAGCAAAACCACTAAATTTTTGGCCAATTTTCGGTCAAACGCAAATCAGGGCATGAACTAGCTTATGAGCGATATAGTGTACCCGCGGCATCGTCTGCGTAGAATTAGGTGAAAAATTGTAGCGTGATGATATATATCCTATAGCCTTCTTCGATAAATGGGCTATCTATCACTGAAAGAATTTTTGAAATAGGACCAGTAGTTCCTAAGATTAGCGCGTTCAAATAAACAAACAAATAAACTCTTCAGCTTTATATATTAGTATAGATATAGATTCCTACAAAGGATATGTAAAATATATACAAAAACAATGTATCAAAGTCAATACATTGTTTTGAGTAAGTAAGGTATCGGATAAAATATAATCAGGCTTTTTATCTTAATATACCTAGAAAGTGTGACGCCACAAGACTATTAGGGTTTTGGTTATATCTATCGTGCCCACCACGGTAAATTTGCGCCTGGGTGTTATATAGGTCAAGGAATAGGATATTGTATGAACATTTATAGAAAGCTAGAATAAATTTGGATCGCTTATAATAAATTAGTGCCTTGAATGATTTAAGCAATGTCTTAGTAAGTGTCTTCTGGATATTTAAAGCATCTTCCCTTTGTACCTTTATTTCAAACCATTTTAAAATGTAAAATTGGTACAAAATTTTACATTTTAAGATCTTGTAAAATATCTTCTGACTGATATTAACAAAATGTGAGTTACTAAGCAGTATTTATTCATTCACGAGATTATAAATATGTTTAAGATAACAAAAAAACAAAAGCAGTCAAAAAAATAACAGCATCTAGAATAACTTGAATATTTGGTCACAGCAGCGTAGAGATATTGGTTGGTAGAAAATTTATATACTTACGCCAAAATCTCGTTTATGATATAAAATGTGGCTTATAAAATTTTTAATTTAGAACATAGATAGGATAGATAAGATTTTTTGTTATTAAAAATACAACATTTTCTTTAAACTAATTTGCGTAAATTTGTCTGATATTTTGTTCATCTCTGTGATGTGATGGATTATTATAATACCGGAGCCAGATATAGCTCAAAGTGTTTGTCCTTGAAGTCCACAAAGTACTACAAAAATTTGTAAAGTTACACAAACTCCCCGGCCACACTACATGATCATTGAAATGATCATTCAAATGAAGCTATGTTTGGCTCAGGCATAACTGATGAAGACATTGACATTAAAAATACATGTCGATAACGATCGACCATAAACAATCGGCTATACTCTATGGCTTACACGGAAATATTCATTATCAATTATTATTTTCATGTAAAAGATCTGTAAGCGACTTCAAAACTATGAAGGTCGCAGCAGTAGATCATGAAAAAAACATTATTAATTAAATATAAGTTTTATTTAAACATAAGTTATATAGTAACCTGCACTCGGTCGATGCTCGTACCGAAGTCGTAGAAATATATTTCTTATAGAATAAAATATTACATTCCATTCTTTAATTAGAGCCTCAACAGCTCAACGGTATAAGGTATGGACTGAAATCCGCAAGGTACCCGGTTCAAACTCCACCGCCGTTGGGGTATTGTCGCGCATTTATATTTATATTTATATGTATTTATAATTTAAAAAAAAATATTGGTCTTGTAAATCAAAAATAAGAAATTTCAGTCGCTGTCGCAGTTCTCGTCTGCCACTTTGCTGGGCGGCGTCGGAGCTCGGTACTTTTTGACGGACGGTTTTTTCGTCACCGTGGGCGGCGTGGCGGCCACCATAGTCGCCATGTCGGGGGCTGGAGGTGCACTGGGGGTTGTCGATGCGCTCTTCGGCTCCTGTCGTTCGATTTCGGAAACCGTCGGAGCGAATTCGTAAACGAGCCGCGATTGGGTCGCGGAGACGCGGCGGTACCCCTCGCCCTCCTGCGATTGGACAAGGGCGACGGATTGCGCGGGGTGGAACACGTGCTCACATAATAGTCGATACGCGGGTGGTTCGGAGGTGAGCGCGTACGTAACTGGGTTAGTTAATGACGAAGTTGCATCATAAATAGGTGGTTGCGTAATTCGCTAAAACGGGTCAGGAGTGCGGGTAGATGTTGTATGGCTTGCCGGGGTCGTTGTAACGAATGTTTACGATTTATTTGTTTACGCGTGCCGGCGGGGGACACGTGCGGATGCGTCGAGTGTTGAGATACGACTGGCGTGCGGTCGTACGAGTCCACACGTGCGTAAAACCAGTTGTTGATAGTAATTATTGTGACGCGACGGGACTCCGCGCGGTTTCACACGAGGAAATGTTAACTTTGTGGGATTTCGGTTAATGAGGACGTAATGTCATCTGACAATTGTCACAATGGATGTTGAATGTATTGTCTAAATTTAATACGCTTTTAGAACGTTGATCGTGTATAGGAAATCATATTTAATAACGCCGGATGTGTAAAACACCATTAGTACAAAGAACACAATATGTATCATGCAATTCTTAAATGTCGTATGTTGTAGGCAACTTAATAACCGCGTTATACGTACGATATACGTATTAAACATATTGATATAATATCTTTTCATAAATATATAATATATTAGGACATATTACAAGTAGACCGGGAGCTGGAATCAAACCCAAAAAATCCTAGAGTGGAAGAAACGTGTCACTGCCAAATATGTCAATAGGCTACATAAATTAACTCTGTATATGTCTCTATCGTACAGAACACTATAAATACCACAATACATATAAATACTAATATACAGGATGTAAAATACATCGTACATACTATGTCCTTCTCCTGGTACTAAGCTACCTCAAAGCCAATTTTCAGTCAAATTGGTTCAGCATTTATGCAAGTATTATTTGTTAGTGGCAAGAAATATTTCCGTGGCTCTTTAAAAACTTCAAATTTGTAATTAAAACGCGAAAGGTTGCGCGACCCCTGGTCTAGTGCAATGTCAAATGGCTAATGTACCTAACTTTAGCAGTAAATATATTCTGCTATACGACTGTCGAACAATCAATTCCGAATTGCCCTTGATTAAATTATGATAACCCGTTCAATTACACCCTCTGGAATTAAGCGGGCTCTGGCACTAGTCCGGGATAAAAAATAATAAATAAATAACACTAGATATAAGAAATACATTAAGAAACCGAGTATCTTTTTAATAAATAATGGACATACCTTAGCAATCCCCACTAAAAAGTACAAAATAGTTTTGATTATATAGTTGCAGTGGTCAGATGTAACAGACATGCGTGCTGAACCCTAAAATAAAAATACAGTAAGCGTTCTATCATTGAAAAACTGGCTGATTGACCTTCGACCAGATATTTAAAATTATTTATATATAATTATGTGCCGATAGATTAATCATTGGATTGCAGATGGAGTTGCTCAAACAGAGACATTAATAAATATTTAACTGAAATAAAAATGTGAGCGATACGATATCCATAAGGTTTTAGTTAATTTGACGGAAAATCGGCAAAGCACATCACTACAATTTTTTTAATTAAAATAACATTTATTTTTACATTGAAAGATTCAAACATCATTCGAGTTTTACCGTGAATCATATCCATCGCTTTTGATTTTAAACAATTCAAACACGGTATGTATAAATAAAAAGTTATAACCGATGACTTATAAAAAATAAATGAAATAAACATAACAGGCCAACTAAAAATATTGCACAAGGACCTAATTAAATAGTTAGGCATTTACAAGCGAGAACCTAATTTATATGTAAAAATTACAACGCTTAGAATTTTTAGAATCCTTATATCTCAAAAACCGTGGCACTTAGAGAAAAAAGTATTGACAATTTTTTTTGTAGATAATTATGTGATCTACAATTCTTACCTGAACGACTTTTTGAATAAAATTGATTGATAAAGTTGAAAACCGTACAAACTGATTGTTGTAACCTTAGACTTCAAATAACCTTTCTTCCAGGTCTCAGATCGATGAGGACTTTTTAGGTTCCATTTATAACGATTTTTTTTTATGTTACAAGGGGGCAGACGAGCAGGCAGCAGGCACCGAAGTGCCTACCGGCGCCCATGGACATCTAATATATATTTTTTTAGAAATGTATAAATACATACATATGGATAATATACCCAGACTCGAGGTGGGAATCGAACCCACGACCCCCGGAGTAGAAGGCAGGGTCGCTGCCCACTGCGCCAACGGGACGGAAAGAAAACAATTATATTGCAGAAATATTATTTTACACTTGATGAATTATTTCTATGTCGTTGTAAAACAAATTTATATTTAAATGCTAACGATTTTATATACATAGTTTTAAACGTAGACACTTCATGTTGGGCGCAATACACGCTGCCGATAATGTATACGTGTATGTTCGAGTATTTAATGTGTATTAGATACATACATAAATAAATCCATAGAACTACATACGATCGTCGTAATGCTGTGTTAAAGACAATAGTAGCCTTTTATGTTTTCCTAAATCCACCTTCTGTAATAATGGCTAATTAATATTAGCGCGGTATGCTTTTCTCATGAAAAATTGTTTTACGCATCCCAGTCGACACTAAAGCCGTATATACAAGAACTATGTCGACTGGGAGCGTAGAACTATTGATAGGACTCGCCGGCTAACAATCATCGTGTAGGGAAACGCCATGCTACCTATCCTGTGAGTGACATCACAGCATCTGTACCATGATATCTCTGCGGCACATAGCGATCTTTTACTTTCTATTGTATCTGTTAGTTTGTTTGTTTAGATACACAAACTAGCCTGTACCTACTCACATAAAATGATAGGACTATAATCATGTATTTATTTTCATATCAAATAATAAAATTCTTTTTAGGAGGTCGTGGCCTATTCAATGGCCCGCATTTGAGTGGCACGCTAGGTTAAGTAGCTCTGGCTGCGACTGGGTGATAAATGGGTCACCCATTCTAACACTGGTTTATATTTGATATCTGACCTCCTCTGTGGTTCGGTTCTGTAAAACAGGGGGACCCGGTTAATGTCATACTAGTCGCGCGGATGTAGAGATCGTAGGGGTTCCGAGGATGCGTCAGACGGCAATCGGTCATCTTAAATCGCCCCACGGCCACATCCTTTTCAATCTAAGCGGACCCTGGTACTAACGATTGCGTTATACCGCTGTAAATTTAATAAGAATGTTATTTTCATTAAAGCAGCAACAGAATGTCTCCATCTATTATTTATTACACACATCGCCATACGCCAGACATTGTAGCAAAGCAAAAGCATCTAATAACTTTCTTTCTTTTTTCTTAAATTTATTTATTTAATATCGCTTTTTAACATCACAGGTCATTAACGACCTCAATAAACTTAGATTAGGTTATAAAAATTAATCATTTTTAAGTATGCTATGGTTTGAACATAATTTTCACACAAACATTCCATTATCCATATGTATGTATTTATACATTTACAAAAAAAAAATATTTGTGTATAACAGGCGGCTGTTACCTATAACACAGTCATTAAGTTGTCTACCTTAGGAACAGACGTCCGTGTGTCATATAGTCCTATATATTTATTTATTATTTATTATTATTTATTTAAACTAGGTGGTAGTTTACTTAGGCGCTTCTCAGAATTAAAAGATGGACATTCCACTAGTAAATGCGAAACAGTTAGATCTAAACCACATTTGCACTTATTCCTGTCAGTTTTGGTAATTAGGTGTATACGTCTAATAACTTTCTGTTATATAGGCCTAGGCATATTAATATTAGCCTGCCGTCTACATAATTATGTCGAAGAGGGTCATAAAAGTGTTATTTTATATTTTAGTATTGAAATACTAAATTGTTCAATAAAGGAATCGGATTAAATCGCGAGTTTTTGGTTTCTACAAAATTAATATTAACGTTTGATTCTTAAATTAGGCAAATGTAAAACGATCTTTTATATAATACTAGCCGTTTCCCGCGACTTAGTCCGCGTAAAATTAAATTTGCAAGAGCTCTTACACCTTCTTAATCTAGCCCTGTCGTAAAATCGGTTCTTAGCGGGTGTCTAACTACAAACTGCCAAATTTCATTTTTGTGCGTCCAGCGGTTTTCGAGATTCTGTGGTATGTGGGAGGCTTTTACCATTTTCGTTATTTGAAACACCTATGACTTTTTCGTAGTTTACGAATTGGGAATTAGAATAGATTATTTACTCGTGAATCTTAGAAACCTGTGAAATTGAACAAAACCATTGAATGCAATGCTAAAAAAGCAGTTAGTGTTAAAAAAATTAAAATATAACGTTGTAACAGCGTTGAAGCGTAAGCTCGTCTACAATTTTGAATTCTCTTAAGATTTCATTTTAAACATTTCGCACCGAAACAAAGAAGCTACTTGAGAAATTTAAATGCAAAAACCACCTTCACTTAAGTGACAGTTTGTGTCATACATTTTTGTATAATTGTAACTGAAACGAACGTTTTAAAAATCATTTCTTGCTGGGTTACTTACTTTTCTTCATCTCACCGTGACGTAAATCGGTGTTTACGTAAATGGAATAATGACGGGACTTCAGCTTTCATTTTGCATTGGAACATTATTTAATCTAAACCATGTAAACTAATATCATAAATAATAAACGTGAAAGTAGCTTTACCCGCTACGTTTTCACGCCTAAACTGCTTAATCAATTTTAATAAGCTATGGTATAGAGGTAAATAAGACCTTGGAAAATGACATAGGCTACTTTTTGTTGCTAAAATGAAACTGAAATCATTGCGGATGATATCGCGGATTACAGCTAGTGATCATATAATCTGCATGTAATGAAAGTGTTGCTGAGGATGAATTATTGCAACGACATCTATGTTAATTGCATAAAAACAAGTACTGATTGAAACAAGTACTAAAGAATCGTACATTTAACTTATTTACACGTGTATGTAAATAAAATTAAAGACCGTAGGTAAATCTGAAAACGTTAATGTTAAGTATTTTTAAATTATACATCATCTACAGAATATTATTGAAAATTCAGTCATATATAGGTATGATAAAATCTTTGCGAGACAGTAAATCTCTAAGATATAATATACCTCATTTAGCAGAAATGTGTTATGACCTTTTATACGGTCCAACGCCGGCATTGCTGCTGCAATAAGCTGTTAGATATTATATCTCGGTAAATTTATAATTAACAAGGTAACAATGTCGATACGTACTGCAGGGAGTGACGCGTGTTAATTAACTATAATGCTTCACGAAGCATAGAAATCTTATCGATAGAACGTAATGAAAAATGTTCTCTATATAAAGCCTTTGTGTTAATTATCACTTATAAGTCTGGATATTTTGTATAGTATTGTTAATACAATTGACAAAAAAAATTAAGCCAGATCGAAGAGCCAACTAGGAATATTTCTCTACCTATTCCAAACCACAGACGGTACTATTTATGTAATTTTTAGTAGATATGGTTGCAAGAGCTCTTATAGCAGCATCGATAGAGGGCTATACCCCTGATGTTCTTGTGGGTTCGCATAATATTTGCGTTAAAAAAGGTTGACTGGTGAGACACTTACGATATTCGAGGATCTAATATATGATGACCATATATGACGAAAAAAATTGAATGTAAATATCACTTAACTACTACGTTAGATAAAGAGAAAGTTAACTAATTATGTACGGAACGCGTGGACATATTAGCGTGGACGCACGATGATGGTCCGTTTTCCTTTCACACTTTAGTCCTGGCTTAGGACAGGCAAAAATACCTATATCACTCATTCTAATCACTGTTTTGTATTTTAAGTATAGCCAAAAAATTTACTGAATTATAATTAATATGGCGTTTAATTCCGACTGACAGCCGTCATTAAATCTTTTATAACTTGTCCAGTTTTTTTACGCTGGGAAATGCATTTATGAACTAACTTTTTCGAACAGCAAATTTACCACAGAAGGTAGGGCCACACTTTATCGAGAATTAAGTATCCTCCTTAGGTATTCTAAGTTTCTCACCTGTCCCCTGTATAGTGCTTAAAAACAGGTTAACTGTATGCTAAGGTTTTCAATGAACACGTCTTTCAATTTTCAGGCTACTGGTCATATTATCATATATCAACGTTCCGACAAAGTAATTTGCGCATATGCCATTTCAACCACATCTGATTTACATAATAGTTGTCGAAGCCCGTGAGTGCGCATTTTGCAAGTCAAATAAGTATGACGATTTGTTCCAGATCTAACAGCCTTCCAGATTGTTTAAGCGTCATGTTAATCAACTTACAATCTTAAAAAAATTATATATTTTTATAGCATTTAATATATTCGTCTAATTTTATGAGATATTTTAAATTAAAAGGAGATAGAGACAAGCGTATCTGTAACATCCATCAACCAATAGACTTTCTTTAATATAACGTGCCATATTCAGTTATGCTCTGTTTTAATATTTTTAAAGGCTTCTACATAGACTGATACTTAAGAAACTTTCTGTACAGTGGCCGCGATAGCTCAGCGGGTACAGGGTTGAAACTGAGACGTTTCATTTCAGTCCATCCTACATTTATGTTACATGTTTGAAGCGGAATTTGGGTGTACTTTTTTTATACAGAAAAGGGGGCAAACGGGCAGAAAGTCCACCTGATCGTAAGTGGTTACCGTTGCCCATGGACATCTGCAGCATAAGGGATGCTGATGCGTTGCCTGCCTCGAAGAAGCCTGTACACACAGTTTTTAAAGACGTCGATATTATAAGACGCAGGAAAAGCCTCTGGGGGAAGATCGTTCCACAACTTGCACGTACGTGGGAGAAACGATTTTTAGCTATAAGACCTTGTGTAACCCATGTTCGCATTAAAGAAATTTGAATTGAATTTTAGCTATCCAAGCTTTAGGATAATTGAAACACTAACCCCTTCTTCGCATGGATATTTACATTAAAGAAGTTTTTATACGGATCCATAACTTTTTTTTAAGTATTCCATCGCCTATTTTTATCAGGAACATTGTAGGATTGTATTGGGAGTTTTTCAATACAAACAAAAACAAAGAAATTTTCCTCTTTATAACAGTAATATAGATGTGAACAAATAACAATTAACGTACTTTCTGCTTGTGATCGTCACCTATGACCAAAGATTAACACACTCTAGATGAGAGTTCCATACCAGACCGCTGTAAACTGACGTGTTGTAATTAACGTTCTCTTGTGTGATTGACGTCAGACTGTGTTCCTTTCTTCCTCCCTTCAGCCTTATGGAGTCGACAGCTGGACGTAGGCCTCCTCCGTGAATTTCCACAACAATTTATTTTACTTTGCTTTGTTAAAAAACATACTCAAAAAAGTTATTTTTCCTTTATGTCATAATTTCAAACGGAAATTTCACGACCTGGACAGCCTTTGATTCTTTTTTGTAACATGTAATGTTTTACTTTAGATCATTTTGAACCGACTACAAAATACGAGGAGGGTCTCAATTCTACTGTATTTTTTTTTTAATTTACAAGGGGGATTCGAAGAGAGAACGGAAAGCAGCGAAGACTTTAGCAATAATAACCGGCGCGTTCGTCGCGTGCTGGCTTCCTTTTTTCGTGTTAGCTATATTAGTGCCAACGTGTAATTGCGAAGTCAGTCCGGTGCTGACGTCGTTCTCGTTGTGGCTGGGATACTTTAACTCGACACTGAACCCTGTCATATATACTGTGTTCAGTCCGGAGTTCAGGCACGCGTTCCAGCGACTCCTGTGTGGCCGAAGAGCCCGTCGCCGCCGCGCTCCTCCCTAGTTCTTCTACCATACGCTGGCGCTCAAGTATTCTTTACGAAGAGTCGTCCATGTGAAGATAGATAGTACAAGCACCGTTATTTATGCACATCATTCCTAGATTCACAATTTCCTACTTTTTTTCATTATTAGTGTGAATCTAGCAATGCCATTCCACTACCTTCTCTATCGAGGAGGAGGCCCTCGATAGAGGAGAGTGGTCTAAGAAAGGCACACCTTTGCCCAATTGTGGGCTATTACTGGCCAGTTTAAAAATATACATAATTTCTTCTAGTCATGGATTGTGTACGTGTTTCTATATGTCATATAGACGACTCTTAAAACTTCACCCCAACACGACTGACCTCATCTTTTTCAACACATATTACGTTATCTTGTTACATTTTCAGAGATATATTTACACCCCTTTATTTTTTGTATGCGTTAAACATGTAAAAAATAAGTGTCTAGTGTATTAACTAAATAATATCTTAGGCTAAGGGCCTAACTACCGCACGCTGATAAACTGCCTGATAGTTGTCCCACTGATAAATGTTCACTTAAACATTTTTTGTGGCAAAAAAGTTCCTAGCGTAACGGGTATATTAGTTTTTGGTGTAGATAATCCTAAATGCTTGTACATATGTCTATTAATTTTATTGAATTAAAATTTTATTTTTTCTATTACTATTCCTTGCATTGAATAATGCGAATGGAGTGTGAAATAAAATATAGAAAAGTCCTTATATATATTAACATATAGGTAAACTATTAGGCAGTCTGACAGATAATGGTAAAAAGGCAAGCAGAACCTGTTTCATTGCTTGCTGAATTATAAGTGATTCTTCTAATATATTATTTTTTTAAGATGATCTTATGACTAACTCTTTCAGTTAGTTAATTGTAATCAGAAACTTGTAAAACAATTTAATTTTATCAGATAGATTATCAGCAAGGGATGAACGAGGTTATAATCGCCGTCTCAGTGTTTAACTGTTAAATCTACTAATCTCTCCAAGCTCATCAAATCTCTCTTCCAACGCTTTGCAAATATTCAATAAAATTTGTAGAACATAATTAAATAGTAGTCTTTATAGGTGACAAGATTGAAAGATGTTAACACAGAATTTATTGAATAAAAAAGACGTAAGGAAGCCATAATAATAATAAAAAGTTTCAATACTTCTCTTTCCCTTCTTCCTAGCGTTGCATAGGATGTGGCTGTTGGGCGAAAAGTTGACCAACTACCATCTGACGTCATCCCCGGAATCCCCACAATCTTACGACTAATAACACTTAGTGACATTAATAGGGACCCACTATTTTCCGTGCCTTCCGAAAGGTTTTGCAGCGCACGCCAGAATAACTCGTAGATGGCAGAATTTTCTCCTACTTACTTGACATTTATCGTTATATTTTGGACTATGCTATCTTTGTAATTTACAGCCTATGTGTTATTCTGATGTATAAAGTATGTTATTGTTAATTTTTATTAAAGTCCATTCCTAGTTTTTTAGTGAAAGAGCGTCAAACATATGTACATCCAAACAGATTTAGAACATTAGACTAGCGATTTCTAAAGTAGAGTTCTGCAGTATCCATACGCCGTAATTACTAACAGTGTTAAGTAGAGTGTTGATTCATCGATTAATGCTCAAGTGGCAAGTATGTTTTTTATCAGTTATGTTGACAATAGTAAAGTTTCGATTATAAAAGTGATTCATAGAAAGGTTTATGATATCGTGAATTACATACGGTCCGATTAGCTGACGTTAACAAAATCGTAATAGAATAATCTCCCATATAACACGGTACTCATACAACGCGTTTTGAGGTTAGGCGATTTCAATCCCTCATATTACACGGGTATTCCCCCAGATAGATTTATATATAAATATAACCCACGTTATATTTATATATAAATTATATTATTTTTTAGTTCCATATGCATAATTTTTTTATTAATAATGATTGTTTGATTTTAATAAAATAAGCAAATGTCTTTCATAATATAGTGTATTCTTAATATTTGATTAAAACCCCCGTTACGTGAATCAACTGTACATAACGCGTTATACGGTGTCGAACAACCGCGTTGTACGATTATACTCCAACAACGCGTTTTTCCGGGTGGGGGGGGTGGTTACTGTATATTAAGTTGCTACTTACATTGTGGTTTTTCTAGTAGGATTTTCTAAATTTGTTTATTTCATGACATCCTCATTGAGGAAGAGAAACTGAAACTTTTATGTACTCTATACTGCGACTTGCATCGGTCGCCAAAATTCTCGATTTTTCTATTCAATATTACCATTAACGTGTTGTTTCAGTCAAAATAACGTTCAATTGTAACGACCGTCTCAGTAGTGACACATTTCCTCTTGCATGTTAAGCGCCGAGTGGTTGATAATTTTTTTAATTTCAACTGCGTGATTCATAATGCATTCATCCGAAGCCACCTGACGCGATCGGCGTAAAATGCTCTGCTACATTTTGTAGAGGCGTGTTTTGTGTACACTCGTTATTTTCTCCACATCGCTAACGGCTACTGAGCGGTGTGCCGCGGCGCCCGACGCACGCACCTAGCTTTATTTGTTTACATTCCGCGCGTTTTATCGTTGCCCGTTACTATTTTCGCGCTAACATCTGTGTTTTCTAAAATTTTGTGTTATATGTTATGGTGGTAGTGCACAAATATAAAGTAACACAATGAAGTTTAAATTTTTCAAGAAGTGTCAACGTCAGGTATGTTCTATCCCTTCTTCCATAGGCGATAAATAAATGGGTTTGTCTATTAAAATGTAATTTATGCGTTTAAGAAAATTTATTTAGACACAATAGGTCTTAAATGTAAAGAAATTTTGAAAGACGCTATAATGTTGCTTATAGTTTAGACCGGTATTTATAAAATTACATAATTTTTCATTTTTACTGTTATTTTTATATCTTTTAGATTTTCGTGAAACAGTATACTTATTATACACCGTTGTTACCCGCTACTTCGTCGGCGTAAAATTCGTTGAAAATCTTACCCTAATATAGTCTATAGCCTTCCTCAATAAATGGGCTATGAATATAACTGAATTTTTTTTTCGAATCGAACCAGTAATTCCTGATATTAGCGCGTTCAAGTAAACAAAGAAACAAACACTTCAGCTTTATACATTAGTATAAACGAAGACTCGCGTGAGTCCGAAAAACATGTCTCCAATTCCAAGGAGTGGAGAACATTGAAAATGTTTCGTGTTCTAAATACGAGTATGTTGCATAATTGATGCCGACTTGAAAGAAAATATTTTGTTTTCAACGATGACTTACTTTTGTTTAGCAACTAATTTCAATATTACATTGTCATGTAAAGCACAAACGACATTCAGTTAGCATTCGTGAATAAACGAGCTAGCCCGATGTGTATTTATTTCTGGAGCAATACTGATAATATGGCGCGTTTGTGTATGTTGGGCTTATAATATAAGTCTCTACATATCGTGGCTACATTATGCCCGTGACTTTGTCTACGTTGTTTAGTATATTTTTGTTGAGATGTTTTTTACCACTAGTGTTTTCAATGTCTAATTTCATCTAATTATCCGTTTTTGGATTTTCCTGCGATAAGCCCAGTCTTCATTCTATAAATAAGTATATATAGGACTATATGACACACGGACGTCTTTTACTAAGGTAACTTAATGCCTGTGTTGTATATAACAGGAGCCTGTACACAATTTTTTTTTTTTTGTAGAAATATGTAAATACATACATATAGATAAATTCACCCAGACTCGCGGCGGGAATCGAACTCAAGACCCCCGGAGCGGAAAGTTTGGAAATACCGAAACTGTTAACTCATGCCAGAAAGGAATTGTGCAAGGTAAGAAATTTTTAGAGAATCCCATCCTGCACGACCTTGTGGTTAATTGGTTCTGTTACGGGAATATAAAAGTTATAATATGGAAAGTACCCTTCTATTTATCAGCCTGTAATCGCCTCCTGTTGGGAATAGGCTTCCCTTTGTTTCTGCCACTCTCCCCTACCTCTAGCAACCCGCGACCAGCCACTTCCCGCCACTCTTCTGATTTCAAACAAATATTAAAAAAAAGAACTATTGCGGATAATTAAGATTCCGATCGTGCGAAATTGCCTAAATATGTGGTATTTATTTACACTGAAGTATTTATAATATTTTCGGGTAATAATATCTACTATCTCTATTCTCTGGCCTTACTCCAAACATATCATACACTCAGACCCTGTTTAACAATGTGCTCGTCGAATTTCTCCAAAGGTCTTTAGCCACAAAACACACTAAAGAATTCAAAGAGGAGATTATTTCTGAGCACCGTTTTGCGAGTGGCGGCCATTTTTATCATTCCGTAGCTCGACGCTCGCGGCGACCCGTTGCTATCATTAGCCGGGCCGCGTTTAACTCAATTTAAGATAATCCCTCGGACATACTTCACTTTGATCGATGTTAATAGCTTTTATTGATATAGGCCAGTTATAGTTTACTAGCTGTAGTAGTTAGGGCTCGTAAATTGCGTTAATATCTCTATTTCGCGCGCCCGTGGGATCTTAAAATTGCGGGTTGTTGCCGTTTTGAGTTATCTGATAATTCATTGGCGTTTACTCACGGTAAAGAAGTCATGCGTAATGATATATTTTTGCTTGAAATGTTGGCTGCACTGGTGCGTTTATGGCATCTTGGGTGAGGTTTTTTTTTTCTTAATTTGACATGTACGTGCAGGAGGATAGCCTGATTATAAATTGCTACGATTCGCATGGACAACCGCTTTGCTAGAACAATCGCTGATACTTTTCCAGCATATGCAGGTATGGTCGAATTAATTTACTGTTCATTAGTTTTTAGTTATTAGCTTTTGTAGTAAAAAAACAGCCACGCAACATATTTTGACTAAGTTGTAGAGTAAGTGAAGTTACGTTTAGAGTAGGGGCGTGCAGAGTTAGAGGCGTGGTTCTAAAAGAGATCTGAAAACATTCTTGACAGTGGGATCCATATGGTCTCAACGTAGCAAAGTTGAACCCGAAAATGTTTTTGGTGGGATATCTTTTTTTTCGAAGTTTTCTAAATCATATAGAGTCAAAAATACCGGGGACAAGTGTTTCATCAATGTAAATATTGTTAAAAATTAAGACTTTTTAGCACAGTTACTAGTAACCATTAGTATGATAAATTCAGTATTTAGCTCTGAATTATATCCTAGTGTAATTTAGCTGTTTCCTGTAATGTATATTTCGTAATTTTTGCAAAACGACACCTGATACCTACAATAAATAAATTAACATAGTTGATCAAATAACATGTCACTTATAAAATAACATCTTGCCGCTGCTGTAAACGATATGTACAGGCGCGGATCCACCATGGGCACGCCCACTACCCTAATAGAATGGTGACGTCACACTTTTCAGAAAGTCTGATATCGAACAGTACTAGAATGGGTCACCCATCTATTACCCGGTCGCAGCCAGAGCAACTTAACTTCGCGATCGACTCAAAATGCCGACGACTGATTAGGCCACGACCTCCTTTTAGATAATGACAATATTAATTTTAAATTTAATAAAATTAAATATTGTGAACACGCTTAATATATTGTTGTAGTCGTACAAATATTGTTCATTGAATGAATCTCCAAGTTTAATGTGTCATAAATAAATAATATAAAATAATAATAGCATAAATACGAATATAAGATTCCATTTAAGAGTCCTGGTAAACAGAAACATAACATAAAACCATTGACAATAACAAATTCTCGTACAAAATCATACAATGCATCCAAAAAACGAACAAAATATTACTTCAATAATCATTCATCAATATTTTTGAATGTCGCAGCAAGAGCGGAACATCACATTTAGCTCGCAGTAGTAACTGCGCGGACGGCCGCCATCTTGGGTCAACTTATTTCCCGGTGCCCGTAATGAACGTTCATCTTTAATTTAATTTATCTTTACTGTAATACGTACAGTGAAACCAACGGCGAAGAAACATATAATTGCAGAGAAAAAAGTTAAATCTACAAAAACCATTTGATTGAAAACGTAATTCAATAAGTCTGTCAACCTGAAAGTAACATAAAAAATTAATTAACAAATTTCCTTTTAGAGAAAACTTCACTGATTTATGTTATTATTATATCTTATAACTGTATAAGTGTATTCATAAAAGGAGACTTCTCTTAGCAAGAGGACATTTCTCAGCATTCCATGGATTTACTGTGAGGGTGGTGGGTCCATCGCGTTGCAGAGGAAGGAACCATAGCAGTGCCCGGAACATTTGGAAATATATTTCCATTTTATCATTAACAGTGATATACCTCTATGTTGGTTTCAATGCTAGCTTACGGAAGATCCACCTTCTGGGAAGATAAAAATCCTATGTAACTACTATGTGTATTACTCACGATGTGAAGCGTTAAGAAGTGCTTAACAATATATTATTTTACTAATAATCAAGATATTTTTCCTAAAAAAATTTTTCCCCGACCCCAAAAAAAATATTTTAGTTTATCCGACGCCGAATTTGGAAAAATTATCAAACGGTCGATTGACAGGCTTTAAAAGTAGCACGACTTCTTTTTTTAATTGTTTTAGAATCGTTTACTTTTTGATTTTCAAACTATTTAAGACTTTATTGGAATGTTAATTATATTTAATGAAGAGGACAATGTCTGTTGGATTCTGTAGTATATTGAAACAATCGAATTGGCCAAACGCAATTTCATCTCGCACTTATATCGAAATAAAATACGCGTACACGAATATCGAAAGAAAATCGACCTGAAGTTAATTTAACATGGGAGGGAATTAGCGAAATTTACGGGACGTAAATCCGAAACACGTTTAATTAGATGCCTCTTCATTACCGTTGTCAACGGTGAATACACAACTTTATTGGATCGCTCGCTAGATTTTCTTGTTAATTTAAATAGATAGGCTTACCTATTCGATGTTCGGAGTTTAAATACATTTCTATGGAACTATACCGAAATATAGTAGTATTCATTTAACTCGTAGTAGGTACCTACATATATCGCAGGCAATTTATATAATTCTGCCGTTTATATACCGCGTCGTCAGCTTATAATCGCTCGCAGTTATATAAAATGCCGACATCTAAATGTATATTGCCGTGACATTATACATTATGCCTAAACGTTTGACTAGAATGTCAACTCACTTACGGATAGGTATATACTACTCATCAGGATAATCGTTTTGTGAGGATTATCAGAATAATATTTAGGAGTATATGTTAAAAAGAAACGGAAGTATTTCGATTTTTTCTGATGAGAAGGATATCTGGAACTGAGATGAATAACAAAGTCACGGCAATATACATTTTGCCTTCGGCATTTTACACAACTGCGAGCGTTTATAAACTGACGACGCCGCATGTGAACGGCGGAATCATACAAATTATCTGCGACATAATATAAAAGAAATCATTCTGATGAATCATCTACTCGTTTTCCCCATGTTATAATACATTAGCGTCCCACCCTGACTTCGCACAGGTGCTGGGGGAAACTGAGTTTTGATCTGTTGGCCAATCCCAGTATACTCCCCCCCTATATAAACCTTCTCCTTGAATCACTCAGTTTATTGACGAAAGCCGAATTAAAATCGTTGCGTAGTTTTTTTATCATGTTACAAGGGGCAAACGAGCAGACAGCAAGCACCCAAGTGCCCACCGACGCCCATGGACATCCGCACGATCAGAAGGCTAGTAGATGCGTACCGGCCTTTAACGACGAAAATAGTCCACTGGGAAGTCTCACAAACCGAACGAAACGCGACACCAATACCATCACTTGACGTGACAGCATTGTCGCCACTTCACGCAGATCTTATGTGAGAAAGAGATACTGGTACCCAGAAGCGTCGGCCCAATTCGGCTACAAGCATGGTGCTACCTCTAATTAGAAAGACTGGAGGGAGGAAAAGGGATGGAGTAAACGGATATAAAGTTAGATTGGGAGGAGAGAAAGGATGCGGGTACTACTGTCATGGACGGTATATGGGGAGTAACAATAGCGACTAGGGTGTTTCGTGGTCGCGAACCCGTACTGGTTCTGACCACGCATCGAACAGATAAAGGAATATCCAACCCTTGGCATTTGAACCGGATACATTGCACATATCAATGAATCCTGCATTTGAGCTATCAGGGTTATTTACAAGATTTTCGTTACATGAGGCTGCCTAGCGTTCTTCTAGATAGCATTATCCCGATCTAGTACCAGGCTCTGCTTACAACTCCGTTTAAAATTGCAGAGGATGTGACAGTGGGGAGAGTTAAAGTGACCGACAGCAGTCGAGTCGGATTATCCCCGAAACCCCCACAATCTCTAAAATCTCACAACTATCATCACTAAATACAAAATGCCTTCTAATCTCCGACATTAGATCTGTTTTGTTCGTACAGAGCAAATCCAATAGTCATTTACAATATACTACACAATGGCCGAACAAATTAATTCCAAGTGAAGTCAATTAAAAGCTCTTTGTCCATTAATCCACAGCATTTTAATTAAAAATTCGACTTAGAACTACTGTAAATTCACAATAACTAACGAGGAATTTCAGTGGACCAATCAAATATGAAAATTCTTTATTCAATAAGCGTTTATAATCATTCAAACGTGTAATTTTTCTTTAAATGAACAAACATACCTATAGAGGTACCAGTACCTCTTTCTCACATGAGATCGGCGTGAAGTGGCGGCAATGCTGTCACGTCTAGTGATGGTGTTGAGATATAAACATTTTTGTGGGTGGGAGTGAAGGGTATATCCTACCTGTACCCAAGAGGTAGGATATCTACATATTTATACATTAAGCGAAAACTTTTCGTACCATTTTGCGAAAATTGCGCGAACGGAGGAGTATGAAAGCACATTTACAGTTTATATAGAGGATGGTGTGTAAATGCTAATATTTTTATAAAATATGAATTATTAATACGTTAAATTATCAAAATACAACCTCACACACACAAATGCCGAACAATTTACAGACACACATGTATAAATTTTACTATAAGAGCGTGTCAAAGCGTAGTAGTAAAAATATTAGTAGACAAAAAATATTTCATTGTCGCTGTCGCAAAGAACTGAAATTTTATATACAACTTTAAATGAGCATATGGTAAGAAAATCTAAATATTTTTGGCGGAATTTAGACCACCAATGGATCAGTAGTCAACTTAATTGAAAGAATGGTTTACCTCGTGGGGCTGGTCTCCCTCGACCCTGCAAGCGATCTGGGTATACCAGAGGGTCTTCTTCGTGCACTGGACAGAGACAGCGGACCGCTGCGTGACGACGGCGACGATGAACGAGACGTCGCTGAAAGAGAGTGCAATGTATCATTGAAGTATCAATAGTTTAACCTTTATATGTGGATATAAACATGAGCGGCGAATTTATACAAGACTGGCTGTGTCCGCGACTTGGTGGTCCAAGTAAAGTTAGATAAAAAAAATAGATTAAATTTTAGAGCGAGACTTAATCGATATATGAATTGTGTAACATTGAAATAACTTTTTCAAATTAGAGCAGTAGTTCCTGAGATTAGAGCGTTCAACCAAACTAACAAACTCCTCAGTTTTATACATTTGTATAGATATATGTGAATAAAATTTACAATGAAGCTCACTCCTAACCTACATCCTCAGGAATTGCATATACTTGGCGAGGCTTTTATTTTAAATTAGCTACACGCCTCGGTTTAGCACAGCTGCAATTGAACTGTATATTAAAAAAAAAGTAGCATTCAGGGATAATATACCTTTCTTCTAACAGTAAAGGAACTATCAAAATTCGATGAGTATTACCGGAGACCACCCGCAACATCCAAACTCAAAAAGTTTAACCTCTTTACAATATTATAGCTCAGCCAGCAGTTATATAACTCGGCCGTTTAACGATGTTCGAATTCCAAGACATTTCTACGACAAACAAGTTGAAAGAAAAACGAAAATATGAATAAAACTCACGTTGCGATTGTGACACTCCAGGTCGGGATCGTGATCGACCCACCACCCTTTCGGGACTCGGCGGGACGGCTGCACTTACAGGCGATCTTTTAGCGCGAGCTGAAAGTGACATAAAACAAATGTTTTCGTATAACGTTTTCATATCACATCTTAGGAACGGAGAAATTAATTCAGGGTACCCTAATCAGTATTGAAGTAAATGTTTCAATGTAGACGTGAGAAATAATTCAATAGTGAGATATTAGTCAATTACACACAACTACAACCTATGCAATTTAATCGGAACCTGTTACTAGACCGGGATAACACTTAAAGGAAGATGTCTGATTATAAGGTTTATATTTTGATAATACTTTGATCCTACTAATATCATAAATGCGAAAGTTTGTACACTTGGATGTATAGATTTCTGGATATACGTTTGACTCCCTTTCACGGTAAAAAGCTACTAAATTGAGATAAAAATATAGTTTATATATCAGAATAACACATAGGCTATAAATTATAAAGATATTGTGTGAGTTGTCCATAATATAACGTTAAATGTCATATAAACAGGAGAAAATTCTGTAAGAAGGAAAAGTTTAACTTAAATAGTTCTATAAAAAAGATATATATCTATCTTTCCTGTTTAAGCCATTAACGCCGAAATAGTGAACAATTATGGAACAGGCAAAGGAAACGGGAACGGAGACAATATTATAGGATAATAAAATGTAGTAAATAGTAAGTAACCCAAAGTACGGGCAGGACAACGTCTGCCGGGTCGGCTAGCAAACAATAAAAATAATATCTGTTTTTAGTCATAATTAAATCAAAACGTAAAATATATTAACATAATTCATTGTATGTACCTTGCTGGGCGACTTCCCCCTCTTCAGATATGCATATAAAATATTTCATTAATTAATATATGCACAACTTTAAAAAGTCCAACACTATGGTGATGCAATCTCACATGTTTTATGTTTGAATTGCAGAATTATGTAAATTGTCAATTTATGCTTTTATCCATAACACATCGGCATGAAATGGAAAATACAGGTTTCTTAACTAGTATCCATATACAAAAAAAAAAACATAAGGAAGCCTCCATGCTTACGAGAGCATCCAAATTGTTGATCTTCTAGTGGCATAACAATTTTAAAATTTTTCTACTTTTTTAGTGTTCCGTATTACTTGTAAAGACATGAAAAGTTCCTAAATGTATACTTTCTGAGAAAAGTCTATACTTTTTTCTTGACCCAACAATCAAGCGAGAGCTTTTTAAGGTGTTTATTAAAGCTCTTCGCTATAAGACCATTGACTGAGACAGCGATCGGGACAATGTCTGCTGATTCAACATTCCACATAGCAGTAACCTCATGAGCAATTTTTCTTTTTCAGCTCTAATGAGATTATAGTCATGTGGAACAGTTATATCAACAACCATTGCCCGGCGCGCTGATCGATCTACCAACACTGTATCAGGTTTATTGGCTACAATACACCTGTCAGTGATAATAGATCGATCCCAATCAAATTATTATTATTATGTTCCGCTAATTCTGCCGGTGTGTGTATTATTAATCCCAAACGATATGCATATATTAGTTGTACCTCCGCGAAACAAGTGGGTGTTGTAGGTTTGACGTGTCTATGTGTCTGTCTTTGGTATCGTAGCTCCTAAACGAATGGACCGATACTGATGCGTTTGTTTTTGAAAGCAGCTACGATCTAGATGATAAATAAATAATCAATTTTTATTTGCTTGTAACATGGTAATAGGAGATATAATATCGGAATACCATTTATAAAAGATTACATCAAACGTTATCCTAAACAAATTAGCATGCAACGAATTAGCAATGTTTTCGTATGTGATTACACGTTTTGCAAAGGTGCTAGATGATGCATGGGGCATATAGCCGAATTGGGCCGGCGCGGCCGGGTACCAATACCTCTTTCTTACAGGTCGGCATTACAGTGGCGGCAAAGCTTTCACGTCAAGTGCTGGTATTGTTGTCGCGTTTCGTTCGATTTCGGAGATTTCCCGTTGGCCTAAAATAGTCATTAAGGGCCGGCAACGCATCTGCTTGTCTTCTGGTCGTGCAGATTTCCATGAACGTCAGTAGGCTCTTAGCTGCCTGCTCGCTTGCCGCTTATAACATAAAAAAAAAGAAAAGGTGGAAATGACGTCCGTAGAGAAAATCGTCGACCTGGCTGGGCATGCCGCGCCTTGCAAACTCTTCCGATTCGACTCTATACTCTTAAGAGGAAAACGAAAATTGATGCGTATCTCGAAAACAGTTTCTTTAACACAATACTTCTTAAAAGGTTCTGAAATAGTTTTCGATATTCGATCAAAGATATGAAATAAAACAAATGTTATTCTTAATCTTGATATATTGCTTATCAGTACAGATAACAAGAGCGTTTCCAAAAATATGAAACTACAACTTGACATTGGATTCAAAATGCTAATAAATGCAAAGGATGCAGGTAAGGGGGGGGGGGGGCATTGCGCTATCACAATACGACGCGGACGGGGCGAACCGCGCGATAAGCCAATATATTATATAGACGTTCGGATCCGTAGACCCAACGCCCTAAAATATTATAATAATTTTATCTCTTTAAAATCTCATAAACGCTAATTAGGTACTACTAGTAAATTTAGATAGAATTACATAATACATTTATCACTAAAACGAACTCGAAAATTTAACATATTTACAATTTTTCATTACATCCACAAGCTTCGCTGTGAAAGCGCAAGTACACCGACGCGACGCGACGCGACGCGACGCGACGCACGCAATAACTTACAATTAGATAATTCACACTCGCTCACGGCGCGGACGCGCCTCCGACAAGTTCATCATTTAAATAACATAAATAGATCTAGAAATGCATTTCGACTTGGTACGACCGACCGAGCGCGACGGACGCGCGCTCTGCGCCGCCTCGGCCGAGGCGACCCTAATATAAGGACTAACTCGTGAAACGTTTGTGGGACGATTAGAAGCTAATATCACTAGACGAGAAAGAGTTTGGAGAGGACCGACTCCACGTCGACCGACTTCAAGGACCCGTTCTGCAGTTTCAATGATCCGGACAAGGGGCGTCGTCCGAACCATCCGCGGCGCCTGGCGCCGGACGCCGAATTCAAATAGAGTTTCCGACGCGGATACCTACTACGAATGTCTACTAACTAGGGCTAATAATCGCTACAACCTATGCTACACTTACGCTTACGGCTACCCCGCACCATCACCAAAAATTGCACATAATACCCGATACTTTGATTTTTTAATGTCAGTCGTGCCTCGCGTAGCGAGGCGAATACTCTTTGACTGTTAAAAAATTAAGGTATTTCAAAGAACGACAAGGAGAGTCGCTCGTCACTCGATACCTAAATTTTGGAAGACACTTTGAGAGTCGGCCTGCGGACGCACTGCTACGAGACGTTCTTTTAGTTTAAGAAATCCCTCATAAACGGACGGAATAAATTCGTACTTCTTCAAATATGCACCGAACGTGTCAGCCGCGGATAGAATCGCTCCGAAAGCGGCCTCAGCTCGGACTCCTCAGTTGTGCACCGGCATGGGCAGCTGGCCCAGCAGCTGGTTGGCGAACGACGCGTTCGTAAATTTGAAGGAACTTATTTAGCAAACTTTACCGTGCAAAGCCCCATTTTTACCTTTTAGCTGAACGTCTGACATTTATACGATATTAACTCAAAATGGACGATTTTTTACATTCAATTATACCGTGTGACCCTAGTTCTATCTAGATTGGTCTGTCTCTCCCTTATAAATGAAGCCGCGACAGTAACATTGTGTGGGCGTCGGTGACTGATGATACACTAAATAACGTAAGCGTTCATACACTATTCTTTTTCTTCTTTCAACCAGCGTTAGGTTGAATATTTAAATTTGAAAACCATTATTAGAATTTGAGATCCATCTATGAGCCGGCCGTGGTAAGAACTGCTTAACCTTAAGCCACTCAAATGCCTGCCCCTGATTAGATTAGAATCTCCACCAGAAATAACCTCATTAATAGCCCTCTAGAAGAATAAATCTTCACCTGAGCGAAAGATTATGGAAAATGTAAAGGTTTCATGGCAAAGGTTGTAAGACGTACCGCGAAATATATTAAATATTCAACCATTGAATGGATTCGTATGTCTTACTTCGCTGCTATCCTTATAGGATTTGGATGCCATATACCTCGAACAAAACCAAACAAAGAAATCGTAAATTTTATGCCATTTCATTTTATTTTATTTTTGAATTTGTTGTGAGCTATTCTCAGTGCAGGGCGCGATGAACCCTTTAGAAGTAGTAGTTAAACTTCTAGAAGTAGAAGTTAACCCTCTAGAAGTTTACTTTTAAGGCAAAGGTTTTGTTACTGGAATATCATATAAAATGTTTTTTTTAATTTTTAATGTATGATAATATGAAGAAATGACGAAAGGTGGCCTGCCAGTTGCCACTCACGCCACCCACCGCGCAGATAACCGCGCCCAGTTAGCTAGCGCGGACCCGCGCACCCGTGCACTCGCGGCCACTGTATAATTGAATTCCTGTGATTAGAGATGCACCCACACGAGAAGCGACCTCCCTGATGAAACTTCATGAGAATTTTTCTAGCAAGTGGTGGTTCCTGGCTTAGATTCTTGTCTGATACCCGCCATGCCCCATTAGTTGTCAATAACTCATTTCTAAAGTTGCCTGAAAATCTGGAATAAATGTCACCTTGTCAATGCGGAAGCGAAAATTTAGTTTGAGATGCTCCACATTTTATTCGGTACTGAACTAAACTGAAATTCGTAAAATATTACATTCGTATGTATAATATACGAGTTATATGTAACAAATATTATTATAGTAAATTTCTTCTTCATTCAATTTGGCTCTTTTTAGGGTGCCATAGTACAAGGAGCCGTTATAATTTCGTTCTGTCCGGCCGTCCGTCCGTCCGTCTGTCTGACGTGAGGTAACCCCGCCCCCCTAGCATTTTCAAACTATTAGACGTAGAAACTTTAAATTTGTTTTTAGAACTTGTTGATAGAACAAAAAATAAAACATGGTGAAAAGTCACTAGGAAAATTATTTTGAACGGAATAGGACAAATTTTGAAGTTATTTAACAAACGCGTTTGTAGCGCATCAGATACGGGAACCTTCTATATAAGCGTGTCTTAACACGCTCTTGACCATTTTTATTTAAATGCACATTTGGGCAAATTCTAAAATTATAACTAATCAAAGGCTCTCCAAAAATAAAGACTATGTTGGTACTTATTTACTGTGTGCATGCATGTATGCATTAGTAGTGCATTAAGCTTAATATACACCTGTCACTGTGCTCATCTCGGGAAAGCCGACAAGGCTGATTCATAAACTTATGCAAAATGCAGTAATTAGCTTAAAAGGGATCGAAGTTCAATTTTGCTTTATATGTTATCCCTTCCTGCATCCTATCGTCGATTTCCAACCAATTACATGTGAAACTACAGGATCTTCTGTGATTTATAATTACAAAATTATTTCGAAAAACATATTACAAAGTTCCTATAACAAAATATGAATATGTGTAGGATCATCATCATCACAGGTGAAACACATCAAAAATCTATTTATTCTAGTATATTTTAATCTTCCAAAGAATTTATAATCAATACCTTAGGGCTCTTGTCATCCTGCACAATTTTTTGAATTCTCATCTCATCGTCATCTAATCACTAATGTGGATGAAAATTTTCAAATCAGTCGCACGTCTACAAAATGTTGAAAAAAACATTTAAAGATTCCGTTAAATAAATAAAAGCGAGTTAAATTGCACAAAGGTAGTACTGATTCATCATACAACTATGTATATACCTGAATAACACCATGCGGGCCAAACGACCGGAGTCTCCGCGTCCAGGTCGCGACGGGCCAAAGAAGCGAGCATCAGACCGACGTTGCATGAGCACTCACATCGCCCTAACCTACAGACGAAACACCATTATATGATATAGGCTGCACGAAAACAACACTTGATAATCATATCTAACCTCTTCATAAACACTTTATTGTTATATATGAAAGAGTGCAAGCAGTTCACAGATGACAAAGTAAAAATGCATTGCCTTTTCTATTCATATAGGTTATTCAAAATTATAGTAGTTACTTTTGGCTGTTTTATTTGTTTTTTATAAAAAAAGCCAGAACGTAATTAGTCCATAGATATGATATCGAACACTAAGCTATGGTTAATACAGTTGAAAAAGAATGTAATTAGTCGATCGATATGATATAGAACACTAAGCTATGTATGACGTGACCATTACATGATCTTGTTTGAAAGACGACAACAAAATGTCGCTACAACAGGACGCCGAATGTTCGTCGAAAAATGTGGCTATAGTCTTGAAACACAACAACATACGTGTAACAATAACAATAAATATTACTTAACATGCTAGTGATTTACCTAGGAGTGAAATGTTAAAAAAAGTTAGGTTATATAAGGGGTCACCCATAAATTTACGTAAATCGAATTTTACGATTTTTTATCTCCTCCTAAAGTCCCTGTCAGAGGTTGTCATATTTTTGAAACCAGCTCCCGTTTATTTTAACTACTTTGTGTAGATGATAATAAAAAACAAAAATAACTAAATTTTGGTGTGGGACGTCACAAAGCTTTTAACCCGTCCTGACTATTGTTACATTTCGCACAGTTTTACATTTTGGTGATACTTCCTCCTAAAAGTGGGGCATGGTTTATGGATGGCCCCTAATAAACATGTGTGCCTAAATTATATTAGCTTAATCTGTTTGATATATTTTATTAATTATTTCTAAATCCATACACTCGAGTTTAATACAGTATCCAGCGTAACTTTTTTAAAATCCATCTATTAACTGATTTGTTTAATACGTTTTATTTATTTAATTCATTATTTTTCAGTCCATACGCTACAGTTCAATTTAGTATCCGACCTAATTTTTTATTTTATCCATTATTTCTGATTTCATACACTTCAGTTTAATACAGTAGCCGACCTGACTTCATCATGAAATGATAGAAGTTCAACAAATATTGTTTTATAGGAGCCAACTTACTAACCTTTTTATATTTTATGAGGTAGTTAAAAAAGCTATCATCGCATGATCGAAAACATAACAGTTATCTAATATCGTATACACGTGTAACATGATTGATATATAACTGCGCAACCATAGATACGTCTAAGAGTTTCCTGCACGCTGTTTTCTACATCATATCACTTCCTATTACTTTCTAACGTACTTGTACCAGTAGCGGGTCAGCTAACAAGTAAGTGCTATATTCGAAACGAAGACTATGACGTGAAGATGCACCCACGACCTGGGATCAACGACCGCAGTGCGACTTTCGCCATAGACAATTGCAAACTTCATTGACTGCTCGAGCATACTAAGAGATGGATTGCATAAGCATTATATAAAAGTAACTACAGAATTTTCTTTCATTTTCACTATTTTTAAACACCGAGCTATTATAAATATAAAAGTGAGAGATAAAAGGACCGTCATCACAATATAGGAGTAAACGGAAATATGGAAAAGCATATTAACCTTTTTCTGTTATTTGTATGACGTGCATGTTAAAATATGGCATCATATAATTTCTAATCTTTATATAAATGCAACTTTAATGAGGTTATCAACTCTTCTATCAATTTAATCAAGCAACAATTTATGTATTTGTCAAAACTCTTCAATGACAGTTTAAAAAAAATTCAAGCGGGAGTTTATATTTAGTAGTAGGTATAATATCTAGGAGGTCATGGCCTAGTCAGGGATCGGCATTTCAGTCAATCGCTAGGTTAAATAGCTCTTGCTGCGACCCGGTGACAGATGGGTGACCAATTCTAACACTGTTCTATATTTGATATTCAACCTCTTCCGTGTTTCGGAAGAGATGTAACAGTGGGACCAGATTAATGTCAATATTAGTCGTGAGGTTGCAGAGATCGTGGGGGTTCCGAGGATGACATCAGATGGCAATCGGTCATCTTAATTCGCCTCACAGCCATATATTCTGCAATCTAAGCGGGTCCTGGTTCTAGCACTTCCGGCACATGGAAGGATATATCTATCTGAATACAAAATATAGAGGACAAATCTCTAAGTATTCTCAACACCTGGCTTTACCATTGATCTTTAAATTTATTCTACCTAAAGTATACTTTAAAGATACTAAGTGCTCACTATCTATCTCTTAATTTAATATATTTATTTTGTAACGAAATCCGGTTTCCAGAAACAACTCATCCGCTGTGACCTCCACCACGGTTGGCTGCCACTTACGTTTACCAGTGACTTATTGGCACCAGTATATATTGTATATGTATGGGTAAATATTCGTAATTGGTGCAAATTGAAAGACAAAGATCACATCGTGTCCCGGATCTGCATTGCTAAGGAGTCACATAAATTTAAGGTGATTTTCATCCCTTTGTCTTTTTTTATGTTACAAGGGGCATACGAGCAGGCGGGTCACCTATCGCCCATGGATCTCTGCACCACCAAGAGGCAAGCAGATGCATTACCGATCTTTAATGACGATTTTAAGCCACCAGAAAGTCTCACAAACCGAACGAAATGATACAACAATACCATCACTTGACGTAACAGCATTGCCGCCACTTCACACCGATCGGTTCAAACCCCACCGCCGTTGGGGTATTGTCGCACCCACTCCTAATACAAGCTTTTAATTTAAGCTTAGTAGGAGGAGAAAAGGGAATATTAGAGATACCTAAAAATATTCCTAACATTCTTTAAAAAAAAAATTAAAAAATAAAACTACTATACTAGATTATAACTAGCTGTTCCCGCTACTTCGCCGTAAAATTAAACTTGTGAGAGTTCAGAGAGAGTAGAATCAGTCTTTAACGAATGTATCTACATGTATCAACTATAAACTACCTCCCTGCTAAATTTCATCTTTGTACGTCCCGCAGTTTACGAGATTTTGTGTCAAATCGAAGAAAAAATGCAAATCGAAGAGCGCACAGTTGAACAAAAACGTCGGGAGGGTAGAAACAGGATACGATTATGATAAAGTTTTATTAAATGAATTGGTGAAGGAGAAGATGCGCTTTTATCGATAATTTAGGACAGCTTTAATTTATTCATCTAGTTACAATTCTTCTGCAATTATTCTGTTTATTAAAGTCTTAAGTGACATTAGAGTTAAAAAACAAATATCGTACACATTTTAGTCACTAAGTATATTGAGTAAAAAGTATCGATATTTAAATCAAACATGAAGCCCGGCCCTAGTTGCAACGATGAAGTGGTTGAAAGATAGTGTAGCAATTTTGCCACTCGCAAACCATTTTAATCCTTTCTTTTAAAACGAGACGAGATCTTAAGAGTCGCCTTCATAATGACAATTATTATTCGTTGAACAGTAAAAGACATTTTGGACTTTATTGCAGAATTAAACTTTTATTTAATAACCGAGTTTTAAGAATGAGAACTTGAATTATACTGTAGCCTAAAACGTTTTGTACCTACCTACCTAGCGTTAACCCGGTTAACTACCAGGGTCTGCCTATATATCAGAGGATATGTCTTCAACTTCTCTTAAAAACAACTCTTTTAATTGTCTTTTTAATAACTTTTGGAGGGGGCGTTCCACGACATTATAGAGACTGCAGGAATGCCGTCAGACGGTATTCAGTTCTCTTAACTCGCCCCACAGCCACATCCTCTGTAATCTAAGCGAACCCTGGTACTTGACCGGGACAACACGTAAGAAGAAGACGTTATAAAATTGTTTATGGAAATAAATGAAAGCATTCGTTCGCCCTGAAGTCTCTCGGAGAAGTCAAAACTTTTTCAATAATGGACTTTAAACTTAAAACGGTCGTGGAGTTATTTGCGATTGCTATTTTTCGATCACTCGAAGCTTTTTTGCGCTGTGGACTTGAGGAACTTCTTTAAAACTGTTAGGTACGACTGGAGGCGGGCAAAATGAGGAAAGTTTCCTTCTCCACTGACCTTTCAATTGTTTTGGCCAACAGCGACTTTTGAAAACCTTTCACGATGTTGATATTTTGATGTGATACGTCTTTGAAGTTGATTTCATTGAGTCAATTCGGACAGGCTCAATCTAGCTGATTAGCCATCTTCATACCGCTTACACATACCCGCTATGCCGATCTTATGTGAGAAAGAGGAGCTGGTACCCGGTCGCCTCGATCCAATTCGGCTACAAACCAAAAGGACTGCAAGCGTGGCGCTATCTTTAATTACAAAAATAGATGGGAGTAAAGCGAAGGATGGAGTAAAAGGATATAAAGGTAGAGGGAAAGGAGAAAAAAGATGCGGATACTACTGTCATAGACGGTATAGGGGTTGTGACAATAGCAGCTAGCGTAGACAGGGGTCTTAGTGGATCCGTAGGGGATGCCGTATTGCATCTAATCAGTTATCGGACAGATAAAAGGGAAGATCCACCCCCTGGAGCCGATATGTTAAGAGGAGTTTGTAATTTAATCAGTGGTCAGCATTTGAGTCGATCACTAGGTTAAACAGGTCTTATCGGTGATAGATGGTTGACCGTGCACGCAGGAAGACCTGATGGCCGCATCAAATAGCAGTTGGTATGCCGCGTCAATTAGACCGTAATAATTTGAGTCGAAAATTTTTTACCTTGTTTTGCTATTTAAACAATGGATAGTCTTTAGGACTCCGTGCATCGGGAGCTCCAAAATTTTTCCGACCCTAAATTTTACTGGTCTAGGAATTAGGCCATATTATTGCCAACTTTTAAAACCATGTGGTTCATAGTCTATGGGCGATTGCGTTACCGCCTCAATTAGGCCGTAATAACTTGGGTCAAAAATAAAATTACCAAGGGAAGACCAAATTGGGAGTCCCAAAATTTTTCGGAAAATAAATTTGATTTGAGAATATAACTTTGTATAGTTAATTTTCAAATTTACTATTATTACAAACAACAGTAGCAAAATTTGTTTTAAATTTTTTCAAACAATCTATCAAATATAGTAGAGAAAATTTTTGTACGGATAGATGTATAAAATTTTCAAACAGAATCATTTGAAAAAATGTTTTTCGATCACTCGGACGTATTTTTTGTTGCGGACTCGAAGAGAACTCCTTTTAAACAAAAACGCAATGAAAATTATTTTAAGCGAAATCGGGACTCAACTTTCGAAGTTATTTAACATTGCCTTGACGCGCTTTTGGCCACTTTTTTCGCAATGAAGATCTCTATTGGTGTTCAATTACGAAAGTGACAATTTGTTTAATTCTAGCACAATCATTATAAAAAGAACATGTTAAGATTTTTATTGCGAAAAAGGGCTTTAAAGTTACTTTTGAAGGTCTTTTTCTCAATAAAACTTTATTTTAGTTTAAAAAAGACGTTTCTAATAGGAAATGAATAGGTCAGTTTACGATTGCCTAAGTAATATATCGATTTGACGTAAGAAATTGTTATCGATAAATCGTGACGTTCAGAGAAATTATAGAGAAAATATTATAATACTAGTAGACCCGGCAGACGTTGTCCTGCCCGAGCGTTGGGTTCCTATCTATTTACTACATTCTATTATCCTCTAATAATATCCTCGATCCCGTTCCCATGATGAACATGACTTCTTGACAGGTACGAAACTCTGGAACACTTTGTATGGGAAACTATTTTATTTTACTTTATTTTTTCACAACCTTCCAATGTTTTTCATAGCTATTCTGCTATTCGGGACAGAGACAAATCCAATAAATCAAGTCATAAATATCGGTCCAGTAGTTCTCGAGTTCGAACTAATCTGACGTTGTTTTATATGTATAGATATCTGATTCGATTCGCACTAGTTTCTTATTAATGGGTTTTCTGATTATTATGCCTTTACTACGAGTAACTTGCGTAGAACAAAAGAGGAAAAACTATGTGTATAAGTATTTTTATGTACATATTTAGACATTTAATTACTTTCTATTCTATGGTCCAACTACTTTAGAACACATGTTATTTATTCCAGAGTTAATTCTATGAAGTTATCGCCATAAAATGCCATTTGTAAAGTTTTTGTTGTTTTCGATTTGCTACATTCACCTGTCTTGTCTTCGCGGTCTGCATCTGAAAGTTGAATGCGACGCTTATCCTTATCTAACATATTGAAAATGCATTGCAAAGAAAGGGATAGAAAATCTTTGGTGTAACAGCGACGGTGCAAGCATGCGGCACGCGCCATTCGGTTTCCGAGCGCAGGTTAGTGTAGACGTTGGACGTCATCGCGCAAGACTTAACGTATTTTGAAGATATCGTATTGTGACATTTGGAATTTGGTTATAGTGGCGATTTGTATTGTTTTGATCGTCGCGTTGTCAATAACTGGTGAAATTTCGCGAGATAAAAAGTTTTATATTTGATCGCAACTTCTTGCGGATTGTGTTGACAAAAATTTTGGCAAATAAAGAAATTTAACCTACATACAGGGAGCAGAGAATACACTGTTGTCGAAGTGAAAGTTCCAATATTCACTGTTTAAGTACAGCTATTGTGGACAGAGGCGGTCCGAGGCTTTTTTGAGTTTTTCTTGTGCCGGGTGGATAATTGAAAAACTTTTCCCGGCGCTTATGGGAACCGGCGGCTGCGAAAGGAGGTAATAAAAATAAATAAACCGCGAGATTCGTTAAAAAAGGCTTTCCCGAAGACTGATTTGATTATGATTAATGGTGCGTGCGTGAGAATGCGATTTGGCAAGCGTTGAAGATTTCGCGTAAGGACATTTTGGGCTTTATGAGGGAAAGACGGTCCTTTCCAGTGAGCGGCGAAGTGGCTCTTAAAAGTGAGAAGGATGGAGGCGGGCGGGGTTTGGTGGTGAACTCAGTTTTATGTGGTGTTGTTGAGGAACTTTCCAACGGCCGGACTGGCAGGCGAGGGTCGTGGGTTCGGCACGCCGTCATGGGTGTTCTCAGGTGGAAAGACTTGACAGGAGTCAGGACGAGTACTCCTACAGAACAGAAAGAGGTAAGATGATATTCCTGCATGAGTTAATATAATAATGTAGAAATTCTAAAAATTAACTTTCTGAAAATCCTTTAGTTCCGGAATGTCGCGTGCTTTATTCCAGTATATTGCTAGCTGTTTCCCTCCCTTATAAGTTAACCTGGCTTTATCGTAAAATTGTTTCTTAGTTGGATGTCTGCTAACTATTAAACTGCAACTTTGCCAAATTTAATCTGTGTACGTCCCGAGGTTTTCGATATTTAGTCTTACCTTGTGGTGACCTTACGCTTTAATATATACCTTAAATATATATTCTGTGTGTTTAATGTAGTTCTGTTACTGCATGTTTCTAAATTCACACCTTTTTTAATCGAACGTTTTTTTTCAAATAAGTATTTATTCGCCAAACATCACATTGCACAAGTAAAACAATAACTACTAAATACTATATACATACCTATATACTTATTCAAAAAATTTTTTATATTATATGTCATACATAGGATAATGTGCCTATATAGGAATATAGGTCAAAAAAAAATAACAACCTGATTGTCAATTTATAGATGATTTCATTACCATAAAATATTATTTGAAATAACGTTTAAATTCTTTGACTTAAAGTCCAACATGGTCATTCAAATGAAGCTGTGTCTAGCTCCAGCATAATACGCACATTTATATCAAATATCACGGAGTGGCAGACGAGAACTGCGACAGCGACAAGGATAAAGAGAACAATGTTGTGGAACGCGAGGAGAACGACAATAGTGAATGTGTTAAAAACGACAAACCGGCGTCTGAAGATTCGCCGGTATTCAAAAAGTTGGCGGCGCGATTCAACGGCAACGTTGACAGGAGTTCAGTGCTCTCGAAGGCGGCTATGTTCGAATCCGGCAGCCCCAGGTCCAAGGAGAAGGACCCGGCTGAGATGTCGCTACGCGAACGCAAAGCGCTGTTCGAGAAAAACAAGGGGGCCGCGATCGTGCCAAAAGCGCCCTTCGGTCTCGCACCCTCCGTCAAAACATTGCACGGAGACGCGAAAGGTGAGTCCTTTTCTATTTATAGTTTAGTGCCAACGGTCCAACCAACCAACCGACCAACCCAACACAACAGATAACATCTCCACTTCCATGCAAAAGTTTCTTGACAATAAGTTTTTATGTACTGTATGTTTTTTTTTTGTTTTGCAACCTTTTATGCAGGTAAACGCGTCTTATTGGACGACATCGTTTTGTTTATTTACGATTACGTTTAGGTCGCAGTTTGACTTGTGTTAATGTAGATTCGAAGTCGAATAAGTTTCACCGGGAATTTTTTTTTTGGTATATTAGAAACAGACGTAATTCTCTCAAGGTTATTCTCTTATCTCATCCCAACAGCACTTTTTGGTATGAATTGAGATGCATTTCATATCCTTTGTATACCTGGCGATTGGAATGCATAATTTCTTGACTTAAATCCGAAACAAACTCACACTCCTAATTATGTAATTACTTAAGCTCAAACCGGTTTTTAAATTATTGGAGAATCGTAAAAAAAAAAGCGCTTTAAAGTCTTCTTTATTTCAATGACCCCTGTTATGACGTTTGGTATAGACGAATAAGGTCAAGTGTTATGATAACAAAATAATCAACAATTAAACCACAATAGACCTATTGGGCTAAAAATAGAACAACAAAATAACATTATGTAATACAAATAATTACGGTTAATACGAACCTTTTCGATGGTTTAACATAAAAGTTTTGTTTTTGTATGCAATATTTGGAACAGGTTTTGAGTGGTCATTCGGTTTTTCCTAACAGTTATGGGAATTCGGTTTGGTTAATACATATTGTACTAGCAGCCCGTCAACTCTGTTCTCTGCTGTGTATCGGCGACAGCGATTTAAAATAAATGCAGTTTAAGAATTTAAATTATTTCAAAAGAGCTTGTTAAAGTCTACTTGAATAAAATATAATTTGAATTTGAATTGAATTATGCATCTTCTGTTGGAGTACCTTAACTTCAATCCATTTAATGTGATGCTGGCGAGTTGCGATTTCGCGCATCTCCTTCAAATGCCAAAACTGCATGATCAATAAAATGCAGTTGCAAGGATAACCGCCGAGTATCCGGTCCACCACTCGCACGTATATATGCATAAATAAACTAAACATTCAATAACTTTTGGTAGAACTAGCTGTATCCCGCAACTACGTCCGTGTTGGCTTAAAGTTTTTTGATAAGTATTAACATCATCCGCACTTTCTTTTTTATTTGAAAACAAATTCGGTTAACATAAAAAAAGGTTATAGCGAGCCAACCTTAACAGATAGACATGTGCTGTTGCGGACTTTGATTTAGAACCATTAAAGGGGAACAATTCTGTCGTACATGATTTTTGTGAAACTTTAACCGTTTACGCAGCGCACGCAGAGGAAGCTCTCAAAAGGGCGTAAATACGCCACGATTTTAGAACATTCTTTATTGGCCCTCAAATCCTATCATCATATCAGCGTGATGATATATAGCCTGAAGCCTTTCTCGATAAATGGGCTATCTAACACTAAAAGAATTTTTCAAATCGGACCAGTAGTTCCTGAGATTAGCGCGTTCAAGCAAACAAGCAAACGAACTCTTCAGCTTTATATATTATTAGCTGTGCCCGCGACTTCAGCCGCGTAAAATTCGTTTTTAAAAAAAAGGTTCAATTTTAGCATGATACATATATAGCCTATGGCCTTCATCGATAAATGGGCTATCTAACATTGAAATAATTTTCAAATCGGATCAGTAGTTCCTGAGATTAGCGCGCTCATGCAAACAAACAAACTAACAAGCTCTTCAGCTTTTTGATGTCTAGAGGTAATACTAAAACTAATACCTACGTTTGTATTATAGATTTTTTTTACTTTTTTTTTGTATATCTATCTATCTTCGTTATCCTAACACTTAACGACAATTCCCCTGTCTTTTGTAGTGGTAAAATAATGATTGATTTGCGATGTTAGCTCGTTAATCTTGGCTAACCATGCCAGGTACGCCCCCTTATAGTTAGAACTTTTTTCCATACAAAACAAGGGCCGGTCTTTAAATGCGCCTCTATTCATGCTCTTTTGAAGTGA
>JANCMC010042265.1:18399-31824 GCA_024363005.1 Charaxes varanes | reverse complement strand
CGACTTCATCCGCGTGGCCCATTTTTATCGCTTAGGAGTTAAAAAAAATCATTTTGGATAAGTATCAATATCATATTGCTCTAGTAAACTGTCTACGCCACCGTCAGACACCTACACCTACTGCGATCTTATACGCTCTGATTTAGTGATATTCGTAGTTCACTGGTAAATAATTTATGAAACATATTTTCCTTCAATATGTATCCTAAGCTAATCAATAAAAATAAAAACAGACAAATAATTTTTGCAACCATTTCAATTCTCAGGTATTCCGTCTACTTTAAATTACGTTTGGAATGCTCCATTTAAATCTCCAGCTTTAAAACCGTATCCTGGCAGCGAAGACCTCATCTCCGTCTACCGACCGAGGATCGATGAATGCGGCAGGCTTTGGATGGTAGATACCGGATTATTGGAAGTACCAGGTATCATGACCTGTACAAACTGGGATATCATTAGCAAATACCAATTATTAATGTAATCAAAGCAAATTATTTTATATCTCAGGCTCAGTCAATATCTCGCGGACGGTCTTGGTGCCAAAAATATTTGGGCTGACATAAATACAGACTGTCTTTAATAAACTGTTAATGTTACTTCATCCAATCACACTATAGATCGTAATAATTATGGCTGAAAGAACCTCAGGCGTTGGTTTCGATATTATAGAGAAAATCTTGAAGGGTTTGGTTTTTATTTATTATTAACTGCTGATAGCAAAAGGGAGCAATGCTTGACACAGCTCTTACTTTCAAAATGTTGGTGATGAAATACACATTAGCTTAACCTACGCCGTGCTGCCAATATGTCACCTTTTATAGTATGTATACACAAGCCTTTTTTGTAGGGGCACGCGGGGGTATGCAGTGCCAACAAGGAATGTTTCAAAAATTGCCATAAAAAGTGAAAGAAATAAATAGTGGGTGCCTAGAATCCTGTCCACTCCTGCTTATAGATTGGTGTTTTGTATTCGCGGTATGCATATAGATGAGAATAGAATCAAAACACGGTGCGGAGGGTATACAAAAATTATGAGTATATAACATTCGAGAAATAGCGTGCCCCCAAAGAAGAAGTGGCATAAAAAGGCCTATGAATACTCGATACTGTACGAAATAAAATAAGAATAATTAATTTTATTACATCTTTTCTTTAGGAAATAGAACTCAAATACAAAAGCCAGCTGTTGTCATTTATGATTTGAAGACCGATAGACGTATACTACGATATGAGTTAAAAGATTCAGATCTTGTCAATGAAAGGACTCCTGGAGGTATTTTAAAATTTTTAATAATTAATAGTGTTAGGAAAATCTGTAGACCACGGTACAAAAGTGACACTTACCAATTTAGTTTCAGCACGAGGGTACCCGAGAGACTACCGATACCTATGGGCATCTGCACCACTAGAAGATACGTAGATGGGCGTTTAATGTTGCCTTTAAAAAGGGGTTTTGGCCACTGGATATTCACACAAACCGAACGAAACATGACAACAAAACCAACACTTGACGTGACAGCATTGTCGTCACGTCACGCCGATTTTATGTAAGAAAGAGGACTGGTACCCGGACGCGCCGGCACAATTTGGCTGCAGGTCAAGTGGACTGGAAGCGAGGAGCTACCTCTATTAAAAATAAATTAAGATTATGCCAGTCTTAGCTCTCAACATTTTCAAGACTAAACTTTATCATTTTAAAGTTATCAATTTTTTTTTAATTTATCATTTAGCATCAGATGAGGTTGAGGTCAACTGCTAATTTGTCTATTTTTTCAGGATTAACGTCTATTACAGTGGACGTGACTAAAAACAGTTGCGATGATGCCTACGCCTATATTAATGACCTCGCTACTGAGGGTATGATTGTGTTTTCACTGAAAACAAGCAGTAGCTGGAGGATCAATCATCCCACCTTTATCCATGACGAAGCGGCTTTAAACTTTACTGTTTCGAGTAAGTGTTTTTCTTTTATAAATAAAGTAAATATGTTGTTACGTACGTAAATAACCCGTTATAAAATGATAATCTAGCTTAATAGGTAATAAGTAATTTAATTGTAACTTATGCTAATATATAATTTGCTTATACTATGAATTTGTCCAATCTTATTATTTCTAATTACTTAAGGGGGAGACACTTTGTTTTTTTGAACATATACTAAGTTAACTAATTTCGAGTTAGTAATGTTAAAATACGTGATCAATAAGGTATTCATAAATCACGTCACACGAGGGGTGACGAGATCACCAAAATGTCACACTGCGTGATCAAGGGCTGGGGAGTCAAAAGCTTTGTGACGTATGTGCCATTCAATTAAACAAACAAACTCTTCAGCTTTATACGACACACCTACACCCATAATTATATACATTTTCTGTTATGTTAGTTCTAAGCTTTTTATTTCTTGTAATTGCAATACCTCTGTAAACTGCAAAGGAAGGAACTGACTTCTGACACACGGTTTTTAAAAACTATTTCAGATAGAGCTACTATTTTGTCACCATAGACTATTTATTACAAGAGAATGTACTAAAAAACAAACAAGTACCTAAGGAATGAGCTCACCAAAAACGGTTACAAACCTTGTTTATGGATGCAGAGGTGGGAGCAAGAGGTATAGTAGCGGAATCCCTGTACAACATACTAAGCCTGTTGAAAAATTCCCGTAGAATCCAATTAAATGGGACAAAAACCGTATGGAAAACAATAGACCTTATTGGTTTCTGTGTGGCTTTTGTCCTTCCATTTTTGTCCATAGATTCTATGGATCTATGGAATGCTAATAAATTAATCTCTCTAAAGTTAGTTAATTCTGTAGCGACGTATATATTTTTGTATACTGTTTAAAAAAGTAATTATTAAAGAAGACATTTCTTATGCCGGCGCCAGACATAGCTTCATTTGAATAATCATTACAATGATCATGTAGTCTGGCCGGGGACTTTTGTAGCTGTGCAAAGTTTTTTAGTACTTGCTAGTCTAAAAGGACAAAAATGTACAAATACTGAGCTATGTTTGGCTTCGGGATTAGAAGCGAACCCATTTAAAACATTCACTTGTTTGTAACTTTGACATTTACAGATGTTTGAACGTAAGGCCGTATATAAGGTAGTTTATGCTTGACACACACGCATCCTGAACACTACGTGCATTTTAAATAATTAACATGGTTTTCTATTGCAACGTACGTCACGTCCGGCCTTTAAGCATTTATTTACTTTACGAATAACTTAAAATTACTATTTTATGGTAGACTAGCTGTGCGCGCGACTTCGTTCGCGTAAAATTAGGTAAAAAAAATATATAGAATCAATTTTAGCGTGACGATATGTAGCCTAGAGCCTTCCTCCATAAATGGGCTATCTAACACTGAAAGAATTTTTCAAATCGGAGCAGTAGTTTCTGAGATTAATGCGTTCAAGTAAACAAACAAACAAACTCTTCAGCTTTATATATTAGTATACATTTATCTTATTTGTATTACAGTACCTACCTAGGCTTTCAAAGAATCTCTATAAAGGGATAAGTTATACTGTGGTTACAAAATTTACTTGTAACATAATTTCTTAACTTCTCTTTGGTACCTACATTCGAGTAAATAATTGAAATTTAAGTGTCTATTTGTAATATTGAAATTAATTTTTTTACAAATTTCATATAACTATAGATACGAAACCTATAACAAAAACGCGAGTTAAAACATTTTTGTCTGTTTGTCTGTTTGTCTATTTATTCGGGGTAATCTCCGATACGGCTGGGCCGATTTCAACGGGACTTTGACAGCTGATGTATTGATAACACAGGCTACATCATAATTAAAATTTAAGTGTCTATTTGTAATATTAAAATTATTTTTTTACAGATTTCATATAACTATATATACGATACCTATAACAAAAACGCGAGTTAAAACATTTTTGTCTGTCTGTCTGTCTATCTATTTATTCCGGGAAATCTTCGAAACGGCGGGGCCGATTTCAACGGGACCTTCACAGCTCATGTTATTAATAACACAGGCTACATCAGATTTAGAAAAATAATTAGGTATCTGCACAAAAAAATACAAACCCTCAAAATTTAACATAACTACTGAATTCACGCGAGTGAAGCCCCGGGATACAGCTAGTAGTTTATAAATAACTTTTATATCTCAGGATGATGCTCCAGATCCGGGACGAAACGTGCTTTGAGGCACAATAGAAAATTAGTGTATTGCTATGTGGTTGGTTGGTGAGATAAGTGGTTTAGTGGTTGCTGGTGGGAGTGGTGGGTGGTGGTAGATTATGTTTTTCTACAGCATACCTTATTAGTTAATAGGTAACGATATGACGATGGGAGTAAGGCAGTGACTGATTGGTGGCCGAGGTTTGGAAAGTGGAGCATTGGTAAAGCAACGAGATGGATCAGTTGCGGGTGGAACCTAGATTAGCTCAAGACCATAAAAGGTGCTACAAACGGGGAGAGGCCTATGCCCAGCTGTGGAATAGAAAGGAATGTGGGTGAAGAAGATGATGAATTATGATGATGATGAATTATGATGATGATGAAAGATGGTGATGAATGATGATGGTGGGGAATGACGGTGGTGATGAATTATTATGGTGATGAATGATGATGATGATGATGGTGATGAATGATGATGACGATGGTGATGAATGATGGTGTTGATGAATGATGGTGGTGGTGAATCATCGTGGTGATGAATGAAGATGACGAATGACGGTGGTGGTGAATGATCGTGGTGATGAATGATGATGACGAATGATGATGGTGAATGATGATTAATGATTTAGTCATTATTTTTATTATTACCGATTCCGTTGTCGCGGGTACCAGCCGCGCGGTGGACCGCCCAAGCGAAGCAGGTCTGCACCAGTACACACTTAACGCAATAATCTCAGGAACTACTGGTCCAATTTGAAAAATTCTTTCAGTGTTAGATAGCCCATTTTTCGAGGAAGAATGTTCTAATGTACTTGGGTACATTCTAATATACTCAGGTATGTTCTGGTGTACTCAAGTATGTTCTAATGTACTCAGGTATGTTATGATGAACACATATCAAGCCATTGCTGGGTTTATGCATCCTCTTAGGTCTTACTAGTTGCATAGGTCCAGCCATGGCAAAATAACCACCCCTTAAGTAAAAATTATTGTAATGTAATGTCTTTATTGGCAATGAAATTTACTGTGAGAAATTAAGAATTGGAGCACTACACTAATTCAATGTCAATTTTTGTTGAGAGGTAAATGATTATATATATTTCTTTCAGTAATGATCCATTTGAATACTTCCGGACATTAGATCAAGATATAACATTATTCCATAAACTGTCAGTAACTGCAAGGTATGTACACTTCATCATTTTTGTAGTAGTTTTAGAAAATTAATTATGGACAAGAACTTTAATATATGTATAGGCTTACATCAGCGGTCAGCAACACTTGTCCCATCTGCCACATGTGACCCCTTTCTTTGTGGCCCATGGCTGTTTTATAAATAGTAATCTATTTCTTATAAACAAATAATAGTTAGTTAATTACATTACACAAGGGTAAAGTTTTATCATATTATAACAATATTTAGCATTTTAAAAATTGCTTTCATGTTTACCCACATGAATAGATAACTAGACTTTCCATATAATTATTTTACAACTGTGGCCCGCCAGAGTCTAATTTTTTAATAATGTGACCCTTGCCTACTAAAACATTGCCAAACTCTGGCTTACATTATCAATATGAAAATGTGTTAAATTCCTATCTATTCCTATTAGGTAATACTTGTTTTTATTTTGTATTTTTGGTGCCAGAATTTAGTAAGCTTCAATATTACATAGATAAATTATAAGCATGTTAATTTTCTTATCTCATAGTTTTATCATTAAACAAGCAAACTATTTTACATACTGTCTGTGTTTAAAGTTGCAATCATAATTGCTTTTTAATACTCATTCTTGGGTTACATTTTCCAATATTACATTCATTATATTTTCTTTATTATCTATCTATATAAATAAAAATAAATTTCCAAAATGTATGTAAGCGCATAACTTCTGAACCACAGCAGCAAATTTGATAATTTTTTCTTTGTTGTGTTCATTATTGATAGAATAAGATTTGTATACCTCAAAAGGCCTGTCTGCCTTTTACTAATTTTCGAATATATTGGTAAAGGGAACAGGAATAATATTATAGGATAACAGAATGTAGTAAATAGTAAGAAGCCCAATATTCGGACAGGACAATGTCTGCTGGGACTGCTAGTAATATTATAATCAGCTATCTGTGTCCCACTGTTGAACAAAGGCCTTTCCCAATCTCTTCCATCCAACTAGCTCCTGGGCCATTTACATTCATGACCAATTATTATTTACAGACATTTTGAAAATAATATCTTGGAGAAGAGCATACATACACCAGCATTGGTGCTTTTTTACACCGATTGGTGTTTCGACTGTGTGAGATCTGCGACTGTATGGCGACGTTTGGCTGAGGCGTTACAACCTTTGGGAGTGACCTTGGCCACTGTTCACGCTGGCCATGAAGCCAGTTTGACGAGACGCATAGGTGTTCACGGAGTACCGTGCTTAACTTTGATACTTGATAGACAAGTCTACATCTACAAAGAGGGTCTTACATCGTTATCAAAGATTTTAGGTGAGATTCATTAAAAGTAATTGTACCTTTTTTATATTACAAAAGGCAAACGAATTGGCTCATCACCTAAGTGACTACCGCCGCCGCTCTTGGACATCTGTACCACCAGAAGGCTCGAAGGTGCGTTGCCGGTCTCTGGGCCACAGGAAACTCTCACAAACCGTACGAAACGCGACGACAATGCCATCACTTGACGTGACGACACTGTAGCCACTTCACGCTGATCTTATGTTAGTATGAGGTATGAGGTTCACGGATGCGCCGGCTCAATTCGGCTGCAGGCCAAAGAAACTAAGCGTGGTGCTACCTCTAATTAAAAAGTTACAATAATTTAAGATTAAGAGTGTCTTAAGAATTGATATAACTATTTGAAAAAATTAAATAGTTCAGCATACTATACCTTTTTCCCAGGAACTGATCACCACTCGTACAACACTTCACATTACTTAGACATGCAATTGTATATGATAATTATCTTTATAATTCACACACTGAGGGTTGTTGAAGATAATATCTATATATAGAAAAGCGAAAGGTCATCTAACATTAGAATCTCTCGAAAACCGCGGGATGTACAAAGATGAAATTTGGCAAGGGGGTAGTTTATAATTATTAGATATCTGCTAAGAAAGTATTTTTCGGTACAGCTAGTATATTAAATAAAAATCTTTTAATTTTTGTGCCAACTCAATTCAAGCTAAAATTAATTTAAACTACATAATTAACATATTGTCTAAAACAAGAATTTTATAAATCAACAGAATTCATACGATGGAAGTTCCCCCGATTTTCCCTCGTATTCATTCGCGGATTAAAGCAAAGTAGTTTAGTTTCTCATGCACTTTGAGCTATATCTGGCTCCGGCATTATATAAAGAAAACAAGATGTCAAAACGCCCAAAAGCTTTATACATGAAGAACGTTTAAAAAGGGAGGATTTAATTGAAATATCACGTTACGTACAATTCCAACTAACCTTATTTAGAAAGATAAAAGAAAGCGCGCTTAATAAGGAAAATGGCGATGAAATTTCACCCCCTGGTGGATTTCACAAAGGAAGTCTTTAAAGGCAATCAAAAATATTTGGAGCCAGTCGTAATTTCTTCTAAATTATCGGAGTGGGGCTTCGATCGGTACCTCCATATTATCTGATTTTGGCAATAGTATTTTTGACAAGTCCTCGTTTATCATTAGAATCTGAATAATTCTTCTTCTTCTCTTCGTTTCGATGGCAAAACTATATTTTGAGTGTAAGGGCCTATATTTTCAAAGCCCAAAAAGTAGCGTCATCAATTACTCGACCTGAGGCGTCATCAAGTCCTCCCGCGTGCAGGTTTTAGGACACACAGGGCATGATGTGAGGTGAGATATTTTGTGGACTTCATCACATAGGCATTGCATATTGGTACCGTTCGTAAATCCCCATATCTGAAGAATCTTTACTTCGGCCAATTTGAGTCCGAAGTCTATTCAAAGACTCCCAGATCTTCTTCTGGATAATTGATATTTAGCGATCATCAAGAAAAGTACAATTTTTTCAAAGACCGTCAACGTATCTGGCTGCCTTCTGTGCAGATGTCCATTGTTGTCGGTAATCACATATGATAAGCTCAAATGCTAAAACGTAACATTACTTCTAAAAGTGTAGGCCATAGGCGTTGATAAAAAATCTATCGTGAAGAATTCTTTAACTGTTTGCATTATCCATAGTAGATTGTTGAATGAGGTAACGTTTGATAAAATTTATTTTAAGATACGGGGTACTTTTGGCGATCGTATTTCAATATTAGTGGCCATAAAGGTAAGTAATATCTACGCGTTCCCATAGAGCCTTTCCTTGTATTTTTTTTTGGTACGATTCATAAAAAAAGCCTTTATATTTCGGAGGACATAGTTCAACGAGTTACATTAGCTGAATGCGTAATGCGGCTTTAGGTAAAAAGGGAGATAGCTAAAGAGATTTCATTTGATTCGTGACTAAAGTCGTATACCAAAATGGGATTAATATATAACATATATTAATCCCATTTTAAGCAGCCCCAGCCAGCTTAGAATCCTCATTCTAAGCATTCTATATGCTATATATATGCCACTACCTCCTCAGGTAGTGGCCTAATCAGTGGTCGGCGTTTGAGTCGATCGCTAGGTTACGTATCTCTTGCTGTACTGGGAGATATATGGGTAATCCATTATAACACTGATTTATATTTGATATCCGACCTCCTTTGTCTTTCGGAGGGCATGTAAAACAGTGGGACCCGATAATTTCACTGAGTGATAGTAATCGTAAGGTTGTATAGACTGTGGTGGTTCCGAGGATGACGTCAGATGGCAATCGGTCATCTTAACTCGCACCACAGTCACCTCCTCTGTAGCCTATGCGAACTCTGGTACTAGACCGGAATAACGCTAGAAAGAAGAAGAAGACATTAGCAGACATCATACAATATCATTAATGGTAAAAATAAAAAGAAACAGCATGATATTACATTTTAGTTTACATAATATATTTTAGTTTTTAAATTAATAATATTCATATACATTTATATTAAATGCATATATTATGCAATTAAATTTAATGCAATCAAATAAGTTAGTTTTTGAAGTCATTAAGGTAAGGTCACTTTTAATAATGTATTGGTTGATTGAAAAATTGATCATGATAAATCATTGTCGTACGGCCCACCAGCCCTAGGCGATTACACCTACCAGTAATTTTTACACCTTAGTGCCGCACGTCTAGTAAGCTGGGAACGTTTCACAGAGAGTTTTTTTAATTTTTTTATGTAATTGATAGAATCAGGCGTTACTTTGCGGAAATCCATGACATGCATGAGAAACTAAACTACTTTGCTTTAATCCGTGAATGGAGCAGCTTCATTCGCGGATTAAAGCAAAGTAGTTTAGTTTCTCATGCAATTTTTTATGTGTATATAGATCACCGCTTGACAGCAATCATACCTAATGCAAAGGAATGCTGCGTCTAGGATGTACTCCGCTTTCCTAGAATAACCATCTTCGCTCTAGTTTTTAAAGCACTTAGATTATAATTGTCGGGAAACAATGACGCAGGAAGGGCATTCCACTTGGCCGTACGAATAAGGAATGAAGAGTCGAAGCGCTTCGTGCGAGTTGAGGGAACATCAATTACATAAGGGTGAAGGCCCTCGCGATTTTTTATTTTAAAAAATATTAGGAATACTTTTTAGGTATGTCTAATATTCCCTTTTTCCCCTCCTACTAAGCTTTAATTAAAAGCTTGTATATAAATGTAGCGTGAAGGCATTAAATGGATGTGTATAGTGAATGTAATATCTGTCTTGCGTGTATAATGTGTTTATCGTGTATGTATAGTGTTATATTGTTATATAAATAAAGTTTCCTAATATTCATTACTATACACTTTAAAAAATAAGCATTGTAAATTTTATGCTCTATACTTAAAGATGAGAGCGTAAGTATGCCTAAAAAGTAGGCAACGCGTCTGGGACTAGCGCAGTTTGTCAATAAGCGCAGGTAGTCACGTGAGTCGAATGTCATGTGCCACATATAAAAATTAAAAAGGTTATAAAAAACATCAAAGTTTCCAATTCCTCCTAACATACTGTTTAGTAACATAAAATATTTATATATTTTAAGGAAGAACGTTACAGATTTACAAGGAGCAGGTCCCGGCGCATTTAAAAGGCAAATATGCTCTGATGAAACCGTGCAAAACCGTTTTTAGCAATGACCCACTTGCCAGCATCCAAATATAAGAAAAACTAGAGCCACAGACAGACGCGAATTTGCATACGTCTCTTTGTCATATATCATTCAATGACGCACATTCTTAACATACGAACATAGCAACGTTGTTCAAAGATAACACAGGTCTGCAACAAAAACGCTGTCTAGATATTTTCAACTGATTTCTATGTATTTAGGTGCAACGAGAACTAAAAAAAATGGCATAAACTTCCAGAACGTCAAGTCATTTTGGACTATCTAAAATGTTGTATTACAAAGGTGTTTTTGGGCTAACTGGTAAATCTATATATATTCCCTTGGTCATGGCATTACACGTGAACGACTAGACCGATTTGGCTAATTTTTTTTTGGTGTTTTATTGTCCGGAGAAAGTTCTTTTGAAATTAAGAAAATTGCACGGAAAAGGACAATTAAAACATTTTTAATGTACTCTCATGGCTTTTTACATAACAATGACACGGTGCGTGCTGCAAATATTGTCAAAGAGGATATATGCAGCACGCATTCGAAGTTATCTATATAAATTAAAAGGACTTTCCAAAATCTAAGTACGCGCATAACATCCGAAAGACTACATTAAAATAATGGGGAATAATAATATAGGATAATAGACTGTAGTACATAGTAAGTAACTCAACGATCGGGCAGAACAGCGTCTGCGGGGCCGCTAGTGAAGTCATAAAAAATAGGTAAAATTTTATTTTAAGTGAAAAGCAAAGTGAACGATTGTACCAAGACGTTAAGAAGTTGGAAAATAGATACAAAAAAGATGGAGCGTCTTAATGACGTCAGAATATTGTTGGACGCTTATGAGAAACCTTCCAGATGCTAACAAGAAAGACAAGAAGATGACAAGGGAAAATCTACTAAGAGGAGGGAACTAATGGGAATAATAAAAGTGTTTAATGCTTACTGATGAATGTATTTTAGCATAAAAAATAAGTTTTGTTAAGCAATTAAATATATATTTTTTTTACTTTTACTTTTATCTTGTATTTTAAGATGATAACTTGTTTCTTATAGATTGTCCTACATCATCGGAAAATGTGACATTCTATGACAAAATGGAAATATATATAATCTATACTAATATATAAGGCTGAAGAGTTTGTTTGTTTACTTGAAAGCGCTAATCTCAGGTACTACTGGTCCGATTGGAGTAAATCTTTCAGTGTTAGATAGCCCATTTATCGAGGAAGGCTATAGGCTATATATCATCACGCTAAATGTTTTCACCTAATTTTACGCGGGTGAAGTCGCGGGCACAGCTTGTTACATATATAGATTCATATTAAGCACATCCAAAACCTAAGAATTACGCGAAAATCAAACAGATCTCAACTTTTTTTGGAGACCTGTGTAGTCTTAGACAACTAAAACCCGATACTTTGTCAGCGTTGAAATCAATGACTTTGTCCAATTTCGAAGTGGTTTCTAAGTAGAACACTAATTCTCTCATCCTCTTCCTAAGTACCTTTTACGGAGGCCAAGGAATATTGAAAAAAAAATTGGCCCTGCAGTTCTCAATGATAGGCATTAATTTATATATAAATAGATTTAAAGTTTTCGTCTTTTACTATATAAGAGGTCTAGATGCATAGCGCCCCTAGTTTAACTGATGCTCCAAAGACCAAATTGCAGTATGTTCGCTTAAAATGTAATTTTTTTTCTTTTCATCTTGATATAGCCCAAAAGGTACTGAAGATGTCCATTGGCGTCAGTAGTCACTAAGGAGAACCATCTGTCCCAACCAAAAGTCAAAATCAAAGTTACCAAAGTAAAAAAATCGTTTTTCATTTAGACTTTTACAAGTACTTACGAACTTCATATTATGTAATATCATTTTTCTTTATCATTATTTAAATGTTGGGGGATAAAATTTACGATTTACAAGTTAAGTTTTATGAGAACTCCTCGCGCCCTGCACTGAAAAGAGCCCGCAACAAACTCAGTCGGATAATTTTTTGCTATCACCATTTCATAGATAGTATAATAACCCCATAAACGCATGTGGGCGCCGCAATGGCCTTAGACGTCCCCAAATCTTTATCTTTGAATATTTTATAGAATCAGAATTTTTAGCAGTCTATGAATTCATTAAACTGAATTTTCTGTAGCTCAACAGTAAGGAGGTCGGATTAAAGTCCGTGAGGAGCGCACTTCAAACCCCCTTGGACTATCATCATGGCGACTTCTAACACAAGCTTATTAATGGCGAAACTGGAGTGGTAATAAAGCGATTACATATCACAAAAAATGTTCTTCTTCTTATCGATTCGATGGCAATTACATGTTTTTTTATTCCAATTATATAGTTGCGGTCCAGAACGCAGCCACATTGACCGCTCCATCAGAAGCAACCATTAACTCATCCTGTGTGAAGGTGTAGAGGCACGCAGGACGTGATGTGAGGTGTGTCACAACAACTGAGTCACACCGCAGAGACAAAAATAATATTTCTATAATTCTTTAACAAAAGTATTCTTCTTTACAAGCCTTTGTGATTTAGCTTGTAAATTTGTAATAGATAGGAGTATAGAAGGAAATTAAAATGCCTAGAATAATGAATGCAATTCTGCTTACCACACACTTAACACAACTTGTTTACTGGTATTAAATTAAGGCATACTTTTACTGTGGGAATTTTTTTTTTTTTTCAAAATATTATCTATATGTAGGCAAAAAATTTAATTGCCTATGCCTGTGAGTTTCCGATATGCCTTTTTAAGTATTACTAGAGAAAACCAGCAACATCGCTCGTGTTTAATTAATTATATAGTCCAATTTCAATAGTTTTCAAATTTTTACGAAAAACTCTATTTTTAACCGCCTTCGATGGACACGAAGGAACTAAAAAATATTGGTACTTTCATATGATTTAGTAGAATCCTACTGTTGTGTTAAACTCAGTGCCATTCTTAGAGCATACATAAGCAAGCTATGCTTATGTATATTCTAAGGTGTCATCGGTTTAACGGGGAACCTATTTGGCTTGCTAGCCGTTGTTAAATAGAAC